>JASGXE010007494.1:0-30300 GCA_030068105.1 Sinentomon sp. SZTP_YWyxl | reverse complement strand
TTTAGATTTTCTGTCTCCCAGTCTAACCTTCGAACTTTTTAAAATGAATGCGAGATTGACTTACAGTCCAGGTTTTCCTTCTTTTTTCTGCCAAGATCTGATGAACCATGCCATCTCTTTCTTTCAGAATCATCCATTGGATTGAAAAAACAAAAGCAGAGTTCAACAGATGGATCATCAAAGTGCGAGAAGTGTGGCTACACAACAAAAGTTTCAAGCAATTTCCGCCGACACCAACTCAGCCATTCGTCAGAGCGACCTTTCAGGTGTGACAAGTGTGAGTACAGTGCAACACATCGTAGGAACCTGACGCAGCATCAGATTTTTCATTCTTCGGAAAGGCCGTTTAAATGCGACAAGTGTGACTTCAGTGCAAAGTGCACAAGGAGCCTTAAACTGCATCAGACCATTCACTCTTCGTCGGGCAGTCAATTTAAATGCGACAAGTGTGACTTCAGTTCAAAGTACTCAAGTAGCCTGAAAGTGCATGAAGCCATTCACTCTTCGGACAATCAGTTTAACTGTGACAAGTGTGACTATAGAGCAAGGTGTCAAAGTAAACTGAGGCAGCATCAGATTTGGCACTCGTCAGAAAGGCCATTAAAATGTGACAAGTGTGATTACAGTGCACTCCGTTCTTGGGACCTAAGGCGGCATCAACTGTGTCACTCTTCGGAGAAGCCATTCAAATGTGACAAGTGTGATTACAGTGCAAAGAACCCAAGGTATGTGAGGCAGCATAAACAATTCCACTCTTCCGACACAAAGAAACATCATCAAAACCGCCACTCATCAGACAGGCCATTGAATGTGACAAGTGCGATGACTGTTAGTGTGTTTAAACAGCTTGAGGCATCATCAAATCTTTCACTGTCTTAGCTCTTTCCCAATACCAATTTTGCAGTTTTTTAGCAAAAACTCGGATAGATGGGGAAAAGCTTGTTAAACAGCTTGAGGCGGCATCAAATCTTTGTTGAAACTTGTTGAAACAGCTTGAGTTGGCATCATAAAATCTTTCAGTGTTTGCAAAATCTCGTATGGATGGGGCATAGCTTGTTTAAACAGCTTGAGGTGGCATCAAATATTTCACTGTCTTAGCTCTTTCTCAATCCCAATTTTGGCGTTTTTAGCAAAATCTCGTATAGATAGGGTATAGCTTATTTAAACAACTTGAAGAGGCATCAAATCTTTCACTGTCTTTGCTCTTTCCCAAATAAAATCCATGGATATAATATTTTGGGATTTTTTTTTCGAGAAAAATCTCATATACTCGTAGATGGGGCCAGCATTCTGTTATTTTTAGTTCCATATTCCAGTTCCATTTTGATATTCAATGCACCTTTTTATTCGGGAATTCGATACTTGTAAGCTTTACTTTATCCAAGTATCTTCGCATCTTCTTACTGTTTCTCCACTTTGGGGATGAGGGTAGGAGTATAAACCATAAATGCTTCTTTACGTAATTGTTGACAGAAGTCAGTTTCTTGTTATTTTCAAGTCACCTTTGCAAAGAATTAGTGTGAATATGCCTCAGAGTTCAGAAAGAACGATCAGATTCGGGGAATGGCTTCTGAGCTGTCTCCCTGATCCAGATGTACCAGCACCTGTTTCCAGCACCCGACATCCTGGTGTGCTACTATTCTAAAATCTCGCTTAAAAGAGGAAATTGAAGCACACAAGGTGTTTTTCTGTGAGGATTTTTATCTCACACTGTATATTCTCAGCCATAATTTACAGTCAAAATATTTCCTGTGACGGTCACAGAGACCTGGCGAATAGCGAATCTTTCATCGATTTTAGGACATGTTTCCTTTGATCTGATTTGACGGTTATGTTTTGATTTTGTTTCCCATTTTTGGTTCGTACTTGTACAACTGCATGCATGATACGCTTAAAAATGTCTGATCAGCATGCAGGACCAGATTGTTTTGTGTGGTTTTTTCGGACATGGGATGGAAGAAAAAGTATGTGTTGCTGAAAGAGTAAGCTTTTGTATTTCCATTTTGGAGGCTTTGCATAGAACAATTAAAAATGGGAACATTTTTTAGGGTTTTGACAGAGGACAATAAAAAAGTTGGAAGGCAAGGTTTACGAACAACGTTTATTTACATGACGATAATTAATAGAACAAATGCACAAAGCGGATTTCGACTGCAAAACATGGCTTACTAGATCCACTGACTGAAAATGTTGAGTAAAGATTGATTTGGTAAGGTGAAAATAGAGGCATTCGTTGGGGAATGAGGTGAGGCACGTGTCCAGCAAAATGGGAAGGGGATTCGGCAGGCTGGAAGAGTCGGCAGATCTGGTTGTCTGGGAACAAAGCGGGAGAAGCTGATGGAAAGCAGAGCTGTCAGAGAGCTTGATGCTGTTGCATTTTGATCGTGCTTGAAAAACGGAAATGGCCGATCTGTTCAGTCGAGGGAAATCTGAAAATAATCAATGTGGAGAACTTCTTCATCTTTTAAAGCCTCGTTAAAGACTTTGGAGCACGCAGTGTGAGGGTTGGAATAATTGTACCTCCCTGTACATAGTATAGAAGTGTGTGGCAAAAAGGACGTAGACTATTTTTGGAACAGCCATCATCCATAACACAAGCTCCAGTGAGAAAACAATCCACTGATTCATTTTCTTCCGAAAATTAAAAAAGCTGCGAATATTTTGAACTGCCTTCAAAAATATTGTTTCTCCTTCATCTGTTAAGGATAAGTGTAAGATGTTGCCCAGTTGATTTTTGAGATTCTTTTGGATACATTTTGGATGAATTGATAATTTGGTGGAAAAACTGAACAATATTAGGCCACCTTAATTCAAATCATATCGATTTTCTTTATTTTTCTTTATTGGCAGAAATCATGTGCATGGATTTGGCATGGTAGTCCTTTAGGTGTTGCAAAGCCGGAGAAATTATCTGTGGACATATTGTGTTGCGTGGACGAGACACACACATAATGAGCGATCTAATTTCTTCAAGCTCTTCAAGCGCCAAAAGGATGTTGGCAAAATTGTCTTCAGCTGTCCAATTCCGAGTGGAATGAGTTACATGAGGCAGATTTATCTCTACTGCTCTGCTCTGGGGTTAACTGGGGCCCTTCTGTGAATTGCGAGCAATTGTCCGTTTCCATCACCATGATATTTAAAAGAATGGTGAACGTTTCTGTTGTTATTCATCTAACATTTGCATGAATCATTGTAAATAAATGTTGAAAAGAAGGAACTTTGCAAGTAAAAAGAAATTAAATTTATTTCCTCTGGTCTTTTCGATCGTCAATTTCATTCATCGGATTGCAAACCGGTGTTTATACATACGTATTTACCCTGACCTAATTATGGTGCTGTATATTATGGTGCCGTATGTTGTCTTTGGTTGTGGTCGATAAGTTGTTTAAGCCAGATGCATTCTGTTGGGACATGGCAGGTGGTTTGTCACCATTTATGTGATGGAAGCATCCTCATTCCAAAATTCATGTGTTCAGTTAAAAATCACAAAAACAGTCACATCACTGGAAAAAAATCTTCAAAACAGGCCCATTAATAAAAACTGAGTCCAAGGCTGACATCTCATGACAAACAATGACTGACAACTTCTGATCACTTGGTACTGATGGTACAACGGCAGCTGTAATGCTCGCACAATATGTGCTAAAACTTTCTGAAAATGCAAAGAAAATTCCGACATTTACAGGAAGGTAAATAGTCTCACTGCTAGCAGAAACCTCCACGTTTCTAGCAAAGCTTTAACAATGTTCAAATTAATGACTTCAGCAGTTTTGATCCAATGACTGATAACGAGGATCGAGATTTCAATTAATCAGCTCCAATTTAACTGTTTTTAGGGATGAACTTCAGGTGCAATTTAATTGTATTTCGAGTCATTACGAGACTGCAGGAATTTAAAAACCTGGTAACTGGTCATGGCTGCAACTATCCCTTCGAATCCTGCCTCTCCATCAGATTTAAAATGCTAAATTTTTGAAAAATTGGTATTCGAACCATTATCCTCTGTTGGGCAAGTGCCACAAATTAACTGATCTCTTGAACTCTTCCAGAAAGCCCATGAGGGAAAAATGTTGTGGTAGCATCAAACTTTGAACATTTGTGATACTACCACAACATATTTTCCCTCATGGGCTTTCTGGAAGAGTTCAAGGGATCAGTAAATTTGTGGCACTTGCCCAACAGAGGACAATTATTCCAATTTTTCAAAAATTTAGCATTTTAAAGCTGTGGCAGAGGCTGGTTCCATTTCAAAGCTGCCACACTCACACTCTTTGTGGAAGAAACTGGCTTTTCTGGAATAGGCAACTAATCCTCCGTTGTCTACAAGTTAGACCAAGACAAGACCCCTTTCCTTGACTTCCAAGCCTATAACTGGTCAGTCTTACCGTGTCAGGACAGATGTAAGACAGTCCTCAACTCTTCTCAACTACGGGAAGCGGGTGCTGTTTTCCGGCCAGCAAAATGAGTGTGCACGCAAAATATTCTCAAACAGAACTCCTGTCTGGTTTTTCTTCGCTGCAATGTGAACGGAAGTGCAGAATGGGCAAAAATCGAGACAGTGTGTCACCGATTTCAAAAATGAAATTCCCTGGCTTGATTTTTTGGAAAAATTAACATTAACCTACCATAGCCGAGACTTTTTCCCGTGGATCTAATCAATTATTGAAAGAGGTGCCTGATTTTTTGCCATTTTTACGAATTGATGCATGAACGTTTAAAACATGACTCTGGGCCTGTATGTACGTCAGTGGCGGATCCAGCTTTTTGCGAATGGGGGCAGCATGCCTTTTTTCACCTGCAAAGTTTGCAGGGTCTGCAGCAGAGATTCAGTGGAGTTCTGAGCACACTCCTTGACAAAATTGACTGTTCTGTCTTTTCTGACCAAGGTGCAGTAACCGTGCCCAGAACTGTGCCCCCGCATCGCAGTAGAGTTTCATCTCACCAACATTGTTGCAACTTTCAACTGCGTGCCTACTTTCACTTCAGTTGTGCCTTGTACATCAAAGGCCAATTCAGCAGATTGATGCATCTTTCACAATAGTGGAAAAGTTTTCCCAAGAGTCAATAATTTGTACCCATTTCCACTTGCCCTGAATTAAAAGAGGAATTTGTGGTCGATATAATTGGAAGCAGAAGCTGTTAGCAAAGCCGATGCCACTTTTTCAGAATTGCTGCAGTCATCACTAGAATAGAAGAGTCTGTTCTCCGTTCTTCCCCATTTTATTCCTGCCTTATGCCATGCTGACATTACGAGAGCAGTCGATATCTCTGATTTTGGCTATTTTCAAATTCGTGGCCTCGTTATGTCATGTTAAGGTTCTGATCATGCAAAGGCAACAAATTACCACAAACGGGAATAACATTTCTTCATCTGGCAGAGTTTCTTGAAATGTGGTATTCTCTGGACAATGACCGAGTTGGTTTCAAGAGTTTTGATTTGTGTTCACACTGATGGAAAGTTACAGTTAAGCAACCAGTTTCAAGAGTTTTGGTTTGTGTTCATGCTGATGGAAAGTCCCAGTTAAGCAACTGTCTTTGCCACACACAATCCAACAAAAAAATCAGTGATTACCAAATTGGGTTTGCGCATTCATTCTGGGGGAACGGAAGGTCATAGTCATGCAAGTGTTTGTTGCATGACTTTCGCAAAGAAATTCTTGGTGGGAAAATAAGATGCAACAACAGACATGTTCAAGGTTGGCCATTCTTCTCATGCACCAATAATTTCTGCCTGTGTGGCTCTCTCCTTTTCTTCCGACTGTAAAAAGTGAATCTCCTTGAAAATGTTGTTTGGCTCTGCGCACAAATCCTTGAAAATTTTGATAGTTTTGCCACCCTCTGATCATCGAAAACAGAGAAAAAGACTCACTGATAATTTGTCTGTCCATGTTAACACAGTGACAAGGTTCATATTTTGATATCAAGTCTCTGATTTCAAACCACTGATGAGGGATCATTATTAATGGTTCCAGTCTGCATTGAATTCGTATCGTGATTGTTTTTCACTCCAGATGGAATTAACAGATGCCAGAACAGAGGCAGATTCTGGCTTGATAGTCCCAGAAATCGATGATCTGTGGCTCGGTGGTCCTACATTGAAAGAGGAATTTGTGGTTGATATAAAATTGGAAGTGGAAGCTGATAGCAATGACGACCCCACTTCGTCAGAGTTGATGCATCCATCAAGTGACGAGAAGTGTCTATTTGGTGATCCTGTTTGCAATGCAGTCTCCACTGACCAGGTTGTAAAAATAGAGCCAGGACTCTGTGAAGAGAAGGTTTCCACATCACAAGAAGTTATCAGCTGGGATTTTGGTGACACTTTCCCGGATGTTGACGACGGGAGATTTCAAATGGAAGATGACAAAAGCGTCTTTGAAACTAAAATCGACCCTTTGCTACCTGATTTGGATGAAAAAGCTGCAACAGGTAAAGTGCTTGATATTATTTAATTTATTTAACCTATTTAATTTAATTATTTCACAACCATAATGAATTCACATTCACAATGGAAAAGATCGTTCTGCACAGCACGCAGTGCCGCAGCATGCCCATCGGCTGGATTGCCGTTGTGCATGTGTGGCAGCCTGATCAGCCAAAGGATGGGGATTGGATAAAGATGGTGATTTTGAGAGCATTTTGGCAATCAAAAAAGTTTCTTTGAGGAGCAAGTTGCCATAAATTCCTGGTGATAAAAAAATGTGGTTTTCACGGCATCTTTTGTATCATTTTGACATTTGATACTTTTAATTTGCCGAAAATGGCATATTCCCATTGATAAAAAATAATGTGGTTTTTTACAACATTTTCGTATCATTTTTATATTTGATGCTTTTAAGTTGCTTACACTGCTCACATGGATGCCACAAGTTATTTTCTGTTGTTTTCCTGAGTTATTTTGGCAGCAAAAGTATTGCCAAATTTAAGGCCGGATTTTACAGGACTGAAATATCATTTTGATGTGAAAGGATAACAAATAGCTGCTTTGTGTTGACTGTTTCTTCTTATTGCTGTGAATGCCATCTGAGAGTTTCTGCAACACTTAGGTGGGCTCTAAATTAATGGAGAAAGATTTATGATTCATGTCCTCTTTTTATTTCAATGAGACATGCAAGCACTGATGACCATGGCATTTCTTCTTTTCAGAATCACCTTCTAGTTTGAAGAAACAAGTGGTGAGTTCCCTTGCTCCAGACGGATCATTCAAGTGTGAGAAGTGTTGCTACACAACAAAAGATAAATATCGTTTTCTTCGACATCAGGTCCGTCATTCCTCAGAACGACCCTACAAATGTGGCAAATGTGATCACACTTTCAAAGAATTGCGCAATTTGCAACAGCATCAGGCCATTCACTCTTCATCAGGACCTTTAAAATGTGACAAGTGTAACTTCAGTGCAAGACACTCGAAAGGCTTGCAACGTCACAAAATCTTTCACTCTTCACCTACGTCATTAACATGTGACAAATGCAACTTCACGACTAAAGACCCAAATGTTTTGAAGTATCATCAATTCTGTCACTCTTCAGAGAGACGATTTAAGTGTGACAAGTGTGACTATAGTGCAACGCACCGAAGTAACTTAAGGCATCATCAATTTTCTCATTCTACAGAGAGGCCATTTAAATGTGATATATGCAACTATGCTGCAAAGTACTCTTCCAAATTGAAGGATCATCAACTCTGCCACTCTTCAGAGAGACCATTTAAATGTGACAGGTGTGACTACAGTGCAAAGTGTCTAAAAAGCTTGAAACGGCATCAAATCTGCCACTCTGCAAACAAGCCATTCAGATGTGACAAGTGTGATTATAGTGCAAATTGGCCAAGCAACTTGAGATACCATCAAATCTCTCACCATTTAGAGTGACAAGTCCACCTTTTCAGGGTGTCCAGTAAATTTTGCCAAAATTCGTAGAACTGTTCTTGATGGCAAAACAAAGAAATTAATCAGTAAAACATTTGTTCCGGGGCCCAATTTCCATTCAAAGTCCCCAAAATGGCCCATTTTGGTATTTATGGGGAGGTAAGATTTCACCATAGAATCATCAAATTTTCGGACTTGTCCTATGGAGCAAGCGAAAGATAAAATCTTCACTAAGAAAATACCTTCTAGCCCCCACTTCCACGCAGTGACCAGCCCAAAAAATCCAAAAATGCAGAATTTGTGGTTGTTTTGGGATGACTGAGATATGAGGATTGCGTGTCGTCGTATCAGAGCCATGTGTCGAGGACAGATTCTCAAAAGTAAGCTGTACCGAAAATGTTCAGGGAAGAAATGCATCGAAACCCTATTTCCACACAGAAGCCACAGAAAAACCGGAAGAAAAGCAGAAAATTACCGCTTGCACGGCGGTTTTATTTTCTCACCATCAAAAGTTCGCAGCCTTCTTCTTAGCTCCAACGGTTACCAGCATAACCGTCAGAACCAAGAAGAAGGCTCCATATGCGAGTTGGTGCCGAAATAAAACCTCCGCCCGAACGAGAAGCTTTTCACCGGTTTTTTGCGTGGCTTCCTGCAAGGAAATGGGGGTCGAAGCACTTTTTACGGAACATTTTCTGTGAAGTTTATTTTTAAAATCTTATCTCAATACATGGCTCTGACGTGACGATCTGCAATCTTCAAATCTTGCTCACCCCAAAACAACCACAAATTGGGCTTTTTGGATTTTTGGGGGGCACTGCGTGGAAGCGGGGGCTTCGCAGAACCAGTCACTTGTTCCGTAGAACCAGTCCCGAAAATTTGACAGTTCTGTGGTGAAATCCCACCTCCCCATGAATACCCCAAATGGGCCCATTTTGAGGACTTTGGGGGCATTGCATGAAAATTAGGGCCCAGATCAAATTTTCTTACTGATTAATTTCCATTTGTTTTGCCATCAAGAACATCTCCTGCTGACGCACCAATCAAGTGTGACTGTATGAAAAAATTCCCAGATGATTTGAAGCGTCACCAACTCCATCATTCTTCAGACAGACCGTTTAAATGTGACAGCTGTGACTACAGAACAAAGTGTCCATGAAACTCGAATCGTTTCCAAAACCGTCACTCATCAGAAAAGACCATTGCATTGTTTTTGTGGATGTATAGCCAGCATTTAAAGCCGATCCGCAATGGACGGCAACCACATTGCCGTGTACAAGCAACATTCTCTGCTTTATTGAGACAGGCAAGTGCGTCCCACTTCTGCCACATTCCACCGAAAACGGGGCTCAAAAGCACAGTTGATTAGTTGTCAATATGACGCATATCTTTTTTCCAAATCCACTTCTGCAAGCGCGTCTCTGATTAGTTGTTGGGAAATCCGGCCAATTTCAACATTCAATTTTCTAAAACCTAACCTAACCCAACCCAACCTAACCTAACCCTCTTGCGACCTCAGAAAGAGTTGCAAAGCGGTGGCAAACATGCCAAATGGCAAAAAGTGATGGCAAGGCAAAAATGCCAAATTTGATGACATCGTAAATTCAGACGACAGGATTGGCTGTTGTGAGTTCCTGTGCACGGAAGTGGATTGGGAAAAAAATGCCAACATGAGGGATTCAACAGGACTGATGCTTACGTCTGAGCAGACGGCAGACTCATATTGGGCGTATCCAAATTTCGGGAAGATCAGTTAAAGGTACCATCGACCACCCACAACCATGCAGACACCATTTTCTTCTCTGTTGTCTTTTTGCCCAAAAATCTGCTGCAGAAAAATATTGTAGTTTGATGTGAAATCCATACAAACGCCATTTTCGTTCTCTGTTATCTTTTTGCCTAAAAAAATCTTCTGCAGAAACATTTTGTAGTTTGATGTGAAATGCATACAAACGCCATTTTCGTTCTCTGTTTGTCTTTTTGCCTAAAAATCTCCTGCAGAAAAATATTGTAGTTTGATGTGATATGCATACAAAGGCCATTTTCGTTCTCTGTTTGTCTTGTTGTCCATAATATCTGCAGCAGAAAAATATTGTAGTTTGATGAATTTCTTTATGAGGCTAGAAGAGTATTAAATCAGCATCACGTAAGCATTTTTGTGGCTTTTCTTCTCTTTATCTCGGAATGGCGAGATGTTTCGACCAATGTCCCTTTGTTCGTTGTCAATCACGATTGAGAACCACTAAACCTGCTGAGTTGAAAGGACTCACTGTTCCCAGATTAAAAGAGGGGGTAAAAGTGCCAAGAAAAATAGTTGAGTTCTCGAAGGTGGTTTGTTTTTCTTGAACGAAATGTAATATTGGTGTCAAAATTGGACGTCCTTAGGCTACAAATTTGTTTTAGGCATGTGGCAATGGAATCAGTTTTGAAGTTTTGCCGAATTTGTTTTACCAGAAAACATGGGCCTTGCAATCCTAAGATGTGGCCACTGTTGCAGTGACGGATCCAGCCTCCTGTAGAAGGGGGTAGCACGTAGGTGCGCTTCGGGTTTGGGGTCTTGGAAAGATCCAAAGCAGAGTTTAAATGAGCTGATCTCCTTGGAATGGGATCTCAGGGACAATGTCTGCAAAGAGTTGGAGAAATTCTGATATTTTGGGGTCCATATTGCGTGCAAAATGGTAGTTTTCCCCACAATTTTGCTAAAATCGATATTTTGCTCCGAGAGGGGGTGGTCGCACCCTCTGGGCCCAATGCTGGATCCGCCACTGCACTGTTATGGTGGGACCAAAACCGAAAACCAAGAGAAAACCAGAGAACCAAAAAACCGAAAACCAGAGAACCAAAACCAAAACTGAAATCCAACGAGCATCAGAATGGTGTTGTCACTGTCATTTTTCAAAGTCTAATATTCTGTGGCATGCAGATTGTAACTCTGTTTGATGAATGGTGGATTGAACTGGTTTTCTGCAGTGGTGTACAGGAACATCTTGACAACATCCACTTTGACTAATATTTGGTGCAGCGTCAGGTGCAACTGAACGGCGTCCGATTTGTCTTAAACTGAATTGCAGCATGACAATGAACATACCATGCACAGCCTGTAAATTCCATCTGGAACGTTGAGAGTTGTGGCAAAACCCACTGCACATAAATGGTCTGCACTTGACTTGTAGAGACATTGAATGGTTCGCTGAAGGCTATTAAGTGAAGAACCAGGCACACAGAACATGTCAGTCTCCCATGCAAGGCGTGATTCGCCATGTTGTTTGTAATCATGGCAAGTATCTTGCTGCATGTAATCATGGCAAATGAAAACTGAATTTGATGTTTTTGGTTCCCTTTTGTGTCGTTGTCATTGATTTGCATTTTGTCTTGTTTTTCTTGGCCGTTCTCAAAGCGATCAGGTTTGTCTTGGCCGTCCTCAAAGTTGATCAGCTTTTTCTGTTTTCCTGCTTTTTCTCAGGCATTCATTTGAAAATTTTTCCCTTTCTCAAAAAAATAAACCTCATCTCATTATTTGTACCATTCGTGAATGATTTTTTTGTCTTCCCTTGTATTTGTATTTGAAATTTGCGATTGAAATGCAAATATTACACACATGCACGAGAAAAACAGTCAAGGATCGCAAAAACATATGGACAGGACAACGTAATTAAAACGTAAATAAAACAAAGACAAATTAAAGTCAAAATACGGGAGAGTTTGAAAATGAAGCGTTTAACTCAAGGAGCGGTCAAATTTCTAATCAAGTTCGAGTCCTTGGGGAGAGAATTCCATTCCCGAAGGGTTTTAGGGAAAAAAGAATGAAAGTGTGTGTTTAATTTTATAGTTGGAACCAAAAATTTGTTGGCGTGGGAGCGGCTGCTATTGAACTGGCTTCCTCGAATTTCATCTGGAAGAGGGATGATCAGGGAACCCCTGAGGATTTTCTTCAAAGTGTAAAGGCGTCTCTCCGACCTTCTACGTGTAACAAACAGAGGTGAGAGGCCGAGCCCACTAAGCATAGCCGTTACACTGGATGTGTTGCCTTGTGACGAATGCATGTCATTTGAATGCACGTCATTGGAGTTCCACCATCGAATGATAAAGGAGCCAGCTTTCTGTCCATTTCAGGTCTGACTCAGATGATGAATTTCATGAAACGTTGTCTGCTTGTTATCAAAATCACAAAATTCTGATTGGGATAACCATATATTATGAAAATGGAGGTGCAAAAGCATGTTATAGTTTTTTGAACACAAGCTGGTACTTTCGAGATTAGTTGTTGTTGGTGGAACACAATTTTCAACAAAGCCTTTGCCTTTTTGGGGCTGTTTTCGAAGAGTGGATTTGAACCTCTCTTTACCAATCCAGAACTCAGTGACCCGAAAGTTCATTTACAGACCCTGCATTGCCCACAAGATATCGACATCACTCTCAACATTTGCCAATTTTACTTTGGTATGGTTACTTTTTATTGATGGCCAATTTATAATTTCAGCATAATCGCACCTCTCGCATAAAGTCAGGCGTTTTTCTCTCAATCAGCCATCGCTAGGTAGAAGCCATTCTGTTTTTTGCCATTTGTGAGGAAGTTTTATTCTCGTTACGGATTCCTCTGGGTCCCATCATTCTGAACTCGATTGCGCAGCTGTCATTTGTTGACTAACCATAGGCTACACTTCGTATGAATCATGTCTAGCGTGGAGTCCATCATGAGGCTAACCACTGGCTACACTTCGTATGAATCATGTCTAGCGTGGAGTCCATCATGAGGCTAACCACTGGCTACACTTCGTATGAATCATGTCTAGAATAGAAACTGAGATTTCCCCATCATGTGAGTGACCATATGCTCCACTTGATTTAAATCATGTCTTGCGTGGAAACTGAGGTTACTCTGTTATGATTATGTGACTAACCATAGTCTGCACTTCTTGTGAATCATGTCTAGCGTGGAAACTGAGGTTACTCTGTTATGATTATGTGACTAACCATAGTCTGCACTTCTTGTGAATAACGTCTAGCGTGGAAACTGAGGTTACTCTGTTATGATTATGTGACTAACAATAGTCAATGAATAATGTCCAGCGTGGAAACAGATCACCTCATCGTGTGACGAACCACTCGTGTGGAAACTTAGATCACACCGCAATGTTTGAAAACAAATCTAAAACAGAACTTTTTTCATCAAGCATGATGGCACAGAATGGTTCAAAATGGAAGACCTCCAATCAAAGGCGTCTCTCAAATCTACATAGTTACAAAAAAAAAAAGAATCGACAGCTTCGATCCAATGATTGATTTTGAGAATCGAGATTTGTGTCGCTTGCCAAATCATCTATTTCAGTAAAAACATCCTGTAAACGTTTTGAAGCACAGCCAAATCAGGACCTTGATTACTCAAGGTTCTTTGGGTTCCTTCAAGGTTCGCTGCCGCACGGACCCGCTTTTTGTTGTAATTTTTCTTTGCTTTAACTTTTAGCATGCTCATTTACTTAATCACTCGCAATCCAACAAAAAAAAATCGGTGATGACCAAATTGGTTTTGCGCATTCATTCTGTCGGAACAGAAGGTCATAGTCATGCAAGTGCTTGTTGCATGACTTTCGCAAAGTGACTTTCGCAAAGAAATTCTTAGTGGGAAAACATGATGCAGCAACAGACAAAATGTAAGGTGACTTTTGCGGTCCATGTTCAAGGTTAGACATTCTTCTCGTGCACCAATAATTTCTGCCTGTGTGGCTCTCTTCTCTCCTTTTCTTCCTATTGTAAAAAGTGAATCTCCTTGAAAATGTTGTGTGGCTCTGAATACAAAAGCTTGAAAATTTTGATATTTTTGCCACCCTCTGATCATCGAAAACAGAGAAAAAGACTCGATGATAATTAGTCTATCCATGTTGGCGCAGTGACAAGGTTCATATTTTGATATCAAGTCTCTGATTTCAAACCACTGGTGAGGGATCATTATTAATGGTCCCAGAAAAAAACAATGAGTTGATACCGTTGTTATGTCAATTTCTCATTTTCATTGCTTTAGGTGGACAATGTGAACATGAGTGTCTGCACCCTTGGATTTCAAGAGTGTGCATTGAACTTTTCTTGCATTGTAATATCTTGATTATTTTTCACTCAAGATGGAATTAACAGATGCCAAAATAGAGGCAGAGTCTGGCAAGATAGTCCAGGAAATCAATGATCTGTCCTCAATTGGTTCTACATTGAAAGAGGAATTTGTGGTCGAAACAAAATTGGAAGCAGAAGCTGATAGCAAAGACTATGCCACTTGGTCAGAGTTGCTACATCCATCAATTGACGAGAAGTGTCTATTTGGTGATCTTGTTTGCAATACAGTCTCCACTGACCATGATGTCAAAACAGAGCCAGGGCTTTGTGAAAGAAAGGTTTCCACATCACAAGAAGATGTCAGCTGGAATGTTTGTGACACTTTCCCGGATGTTGACGATGGGAGTTTTCAAATGGAAGATGACAAAAGCGTCTTTGAAACTAAAATCGACCCTTTGCTACCTGATTTGGATGAAAACGCTGCAACAGGTAAGGGCTATTATTTAAGTGATTTAATTTAATTATTTCACAACCACAGTGAATTCACATCCACAATTAATTTCTCCGTTACATCATGTCATTTTCTGTATCTGTCTTCTGCACTCCCATTATTTTCGACTTTGTCAAGTGAAAAATTTGGCATTCTTCCTTGGAACATGTCATGGTTTTATCATGAAGACTCACATTCGTTTCAAGACTTCCCGCCGAATGAGCATCGGCCAAATAGATCATTCTGCGCAGCACGCAATGCCGTAGCATTGCATCGTCTGGGTTGCCGTGGCGCGTGCTTGGCAGCTTGATCACCCAAAGGATTGGGGATTGGAAAAGACGGTGAGAATAAGCGAATTTTGGCAATCAAAAAGTCACTGAGATGCAAGTTGCCAAAATGGCAATATTTCTTAAAAATTATGTGGTTTTTTCAAGTTTTCGTGTCATTTTAATCTTGCCAAAAATGGCATATTCCTTCAGACAAGAAATGATGTGGTTCTTCACGACATTTTTCGTGTCATTTTAAATTTGATACTTTCAAGTTGCCAAAAATGGCATACTCCTGTGAGTAAAAATAATATGGGTTTTCACGACATTTTTTGTCGTTTTAATATTTGATTCTTTGAAGTTGCTGCTTATGAAAACTGCCAACATGGATGTCACGCCACTCGTCCTCCCAGGTGTTACAGAAACTCACAGGTGACATTCACAGCATCAAGGAAAAACATGCAACATAAAGCAGATATTTATTGATTTTTCACATCAAAATGACGATATTACAGTCCTGTAAAAGCCAGACGTGATATTTGCAATAATTTTGCTGCCTATATAACACTTATTGTACGTGTAGTCTTTGTAACATTTTTGCCAAATTTCATGGCTGGCTTTTACAGGACTAAAATGTCATTTTGATGTGGAAGAGCAACAAATAACAACTTTGTTTGCTGTTTTTCCTTGTTGCTGTGAATGTCACATGTGAGTAACGGAGAAAGATTCATGATTCATATCTTCTTTTTTATTCCAATGAGACATGCAAGCACTGGTGACCGTGGCATTTCTTCTTTTTAGAATCACCTGTTGGTTTGAAGAAACAAGTGGATAGTTCCCTTGCTCCAGACGGATCATTCAAGTGTGAGAAGTGTTGCTACACAACAAAAGATAAACATAATTTTGTTCGACATCAGGGCCGTCATTCCTCAGAACGACCCTACAAATGTGGAAAGTGCGATCACACCTTTAAACAGTTACGCAATTTGCAACAACATCAGGCCATTCACTCTTCATCAGGACCGTTAAAATGTGACAAGTGCAACTTCAGTGCGAGACACTCGAAAGGCTTGCAACGTCATAAAATCTTTCACTCTTCACTTACGTCATTAACATGTGACAAGTGCGACTTCACGACAAAAGACCCAAATGTTTTGAAGTATCATCAATTCTGTCACTCTGCAGAGAGGCGTTTTAAATGTGACAAGTGTGACTATAGTGCAACGCGCCGAAGTAACTTAAGGCATCACCAATTTTCTCATTCCTCAGAGAGGCCACTCAAATGTGATAAGTGCGACTACACTGCAAAGTACTCTTCCAAATTGAAGGATCATCAAATGTGTCACTCTTCAGACAGACCATTTAAATGTGACAAGTGTGATTACAGTGCAAAGTGTCTAAAGAGCTTAAAACGGCATCTAATTTGCCACTCTGCTAACAGGCCATTCAGATGTGACAAGTGTGATTACAGTGCAAATTGGCCAAGTAACTTGAGATGCCATCAAATCTCTCACCATTTGGAGTGACAGGTCTGACTTTTCAGGGTGTCCTGTAATTAAATTCGGTAGGATGTGTTCTTGATGGCAAAACAAATAGAAATTAATCAGTAAAAATTTTGCTATGCATCCCAATTCCACGCATTGCCCCTTTCGAAGCCCCCAAAATGGGCCCATTGTGATATTCATGTGGGAAGTAAGATTTCACCACAGAACCGTCAAATTTTCGGGACTGGTTCTACGCAGGAAGCGAAACATAAAATGTTCATTGAGGAAATACCACCCGAGCCCCCGCCAAAAATCCTAAAAGCCCAATCTGTGGTTATTTTAATCTTAACCAAGATATGAAGAAGGCAGGTCATCGCATCAGAGCCATGTGTCGAGGACAGATTCTCAAAAGTAAACTGAATTGAAAATGTTGCGTGAAAAATGCTTCGACCCCCCAATTTCCACGGAGTTGCCACACAAAAAATGGTGAAAAGCTTCTCGTTCGGGCGGAGGTTTTAGTTCGGCACCAACCAAGTGTGTCTACGGTGCGAAGTGCCTATGAAACTTGAAGCATCATCAAAGCCGTCACTCATCAGAAAAGACCAATTTAAATGTGACAAGTGTGTCTACGGTGCGAAGTGCCTGTGAAAATTGAATAATTGCCAAACCGTTACTCATGAGAAAAGACCATTAAAGTGCACAAGCAACATTCTTGGCTTTGTTGAGACAGGCAAGTGCTGCACACTTCTGCCACATTCCACCAAAAACAGGGCTCAAAAGCACAGTTGATCCAAGTTCGTAAGTTGGCACCATGACAGATTCAACAGGACTGACGTTCACGTCTGAGCAGACGACAGACTTGTATTGGCGTTTCCAAATTTCAGGACGATTAATCAAAAATAGAGTCGGTCGACCTCCCACTGCCACACAAATGCCATTGCCATATTCGTTCTCTGTCTTTTTTGGCCATAATATCTCCTGCAGAAAATGCTGCAGTTTGATGTGAAATCCACACAAACGCCATTTTTGTTCTGTGTTTGTCTTTTTGCCCATTATATCTGCTGCACAAAACATTGTAGTTTGACGTAAAATCCATACAACGCCATTTTCGTTCTCTGCTGTCTTTTGGACCATAATGGTCTGCTGCAGAAAAATATTGCAGTTTGATTTTTTCTTGAAGCTAGAAGAGTATTAAATTAGCATCACAACTATTTTCCTGGCTTTTCTCCCCTTAATCTCGGAATGATGAGATGTTTCGACCAATGTCCATTTGATCGTTCTCAATCACAAAAGCTAGCTTAGTTGAAAGGACTCACCGTTCCAAGATTGAAAGAGGAGAAAAACACTGAAAAATAGGTGAGTTCTCGAAGGTGGTTTGCTTTTCTTGAACGAAATGCAATTGGTGTCAAAATTGAACGGCTATTGGCTCAAATTTGTTTTAGGCATGAAGCAATGGATTCAGTTTTGACGTTTTGCCAACTTTTTTCCAGAAATCCTGGGCCTTGCAATCCTACGATGTGGCCATGTTGCAGTGGCGGATTCAGCCTCCCATGGAAGGGTGCAGGGGTGGGTACGTATAGGCATGCTTCCTGTGCATGAGGTCTCTCGGCAAAGTCCACAGCTGGCTTCCAACAACTAGATCTCCTTGGAAGGCGACATATCGGAGACAAAGTCCGCAAATATGTGTAGATGGAGAAATTCTGATATTTTGGTATTCATTTTGGGTGCAAAATTTTGGTTTTCCCCAAAAATTCTGTAAAAATCACTATTTTGCCCCGCGAGAAGGGGGGTGGTCGCCTCGTCTGGTCCCCGCAAGATCCGCTCCTGCACTGTTCCGGTGGGACTAAAACTTTATTGCAATGAATGCACCAGAGTCGTGTTGACACTATCATTTTTCAAAGTTTGAAGTACAATGTTCTGCAGCATGCAATAGCTATTGCAACTGTTTGTGTGATGAATGGTGGATTAAACTGGCTGGTGGCAGAGCATCTTGACAATGTCCACTTTGACTAAAATTTGGTGGAGCGTAGGCACAACTGAACGATGTCCGATTTGTGCTGAAATGAATTGCAGCATGACAATGACCATCCCATGTACAGCCTGTTATTTTATCTTGACCGTTGAGAGATGAGACAAGTCCACTGCACACAAATGGTCTGCACTCAACTTGGAGAGACACTGAATGAGTTGCTGAAGGCCATTGAGTAAAGAAGCAAGCACACAGAACTTGTCAGTCTCCCATGGAAGGCGGCAGATAGCTGATTAGCCATAATGTTAGCAATCATGGCAAATATCATTTGTAATCATGACAAATATCATGTTGTTTGTGATCATGAAAAAATCATGTTGTTTGTAATCATGGCAAATGGCATGTTGTTTGTAATCATGACAAATATCATGTTTGTAATCATGGCAAATGAAGATTAAATTTGGTGTTTTTGGTTCCCTTTTGTGTGTTGCTGTCAATGTCATTGATTGCATTTTGTCTTGTTTTTCTTTTCTCGAAACTGATCAGCTTTTTCTGTTTTCTTGCTTTTTCTCAAGCATTCATTTGAAAATGTTTCCCTTTCTCAAAATAAACCTCACTTAATTTGTTCCATTCGTGTATGATTTTTTTGTCTTCCTGTGTGACGAATGCATGCCATTTGAATGTGAATTCTACCGTCAAATGATACAGGAGTCAGCTTTATGCCAATTTGGGTCTGACTATCTGACTCAGATGATGAATTTCATGAAATGTGGTGTCACCTGTGCTTGTGATAAAAATCACAAAATTATTCGACATAGAAAATGAAATGTCCAATTCATCTCATGAAATCTGTCAACAGCATCGTCATCTCTTTACCAAACCACACATTTTGAAAAATGGAGATGCAAAAAAGTGTGTTCAACTTTTTTGTGTGTTTCTCTTTTGTGTGTTTTCGCTTTTCAGACCTTGCACTGCCCAAAGAATGATATGCTTCTCATTGACATAATTATAAGCATTTACCGATTTTACTTTGGTCCAGGTTACATTTTTCACTCTCCCATAATGTCAGGCGTGTTTCTCTCTATCAGCAACAGCTAAGTCGATGCCATGGGTCGTAGGAAGTGGTCCTACTGCTACCTGGTCCTACTGCTACCTGGTCCTACCGTAACCTGGCCCTACTCATTTTTAGTCCTACCGTAACCAGGTCCTACCGTAATCTGGTCCTGCCGTAATCTGGTCCTACTGTAATCTGGTCCTACCATAACGTGGTCCTACCGTAACAAAGTCCTACCGTAATCTGGTCCTACCGTAATCTGGTCCTACCGTAACCTGGTCCTGTAACCTGGACCTACCGTAATCTGGACCAACCGGAATCTGATCCTGCCGTAATCTGGTCCTACCGTAACTTGGTTCTACTGTTAATTGGATCGAATTTTTCCGGGGCGCAAAAAAAAGTAGGACCAGATTACGGTAGGACCAGGTCACAGTAGGACCAGTTCTGTTTCCCCGATCCCATTCAGGTTTTGCCATTTGTCAGGCAGTTTTGTTCCTGCTATGTGTTCCTCTGGGTCCCACCATTCTGAAATCAATTGCACAATTGTCATTTATCGACAAACTACATGAATCATGTCTAGTGTGGAAATGGAGATCATTTCATATGTATCATGTCTAGCGTGGAAACTGAGATTACCCATGTGATTAACCATAGCCTCGACTTTATATGAATCATGTCTAGCGTGGAAACTGAGATTACCCATGTGATTATTCATAATCTAGACTTTACATGAATCATGTCTAGCGTGGAAACGGAGATTACCCATGTGACTAACCATAACCTGCACGTAGAAATGAATCATGTCCAGCGTGGAAACGGAGATTACCCATGTGACTAACCATAACCTACACGTATGAATCATGTCTACTGTGGAAACTGAGATTTCCCCGTTATGTGACTACCACAGGCTACACTTCATATGAATCATGTCTAGCATGGAAACTGAAACCAAATCTTGAAAATGAAACATTGTGATCGAGCATCAGGGCATAGATTGGTTCCCAAATGGAAGACCTTCAATCAAAGCTTCTGCCAAATCTTTGTTGTTGTAAAAAATTAAAAAGAATTGGCAGCTTCGATCCAATGAATGATTTTGAGGATCATGATTTCCATCGCTTGCAAATCATCTGTTTCAGAAATTACATCTAATAAACGATTTGAGACCTTGATTGCTCAAGTTCGTTGGGTTGCTTCAAGGTTCGCTGCCATCAGGACCAGCTTAATGTTGTGTTTCTTTGCTTTAACTTTTCGCGTGGCCATTTCAAACTGCATTGAATCTGGTTTTACCAGGCTCTTGATTTTGGGGAGAGTTCAGTGAATTCCGGTTGCCTGGTGTTTAACGAATTACGAGTAGTTCAATGGAAATTGGCAAATATCTATAGAAAAATATGGGGGCGTGAACCCTCACCAGAAGGGGTCCGGATCCTTTCCGTCCCATCGTTCTGAATGCAACTTTGTGTTGTTATTTTTGTCGACTAAGCATAGACTATTTTCGCATGGATTGCGTATTTGGCTGAAGTCTACCAGGTGAACGAGATCCGAATGATTTTGAGGATCGAGGTTTTCATTGCTCCATTTCCGTTGTCAAATCAATTATTTCGTGGGTCTCAACTTGGATGAGCCTGCCGGGAGAATGGGAATAATGATAACCCAATGGGAATAATTATCCGTGGAGAAAGCCCCAGTGGGGACAAAATTAATTTTATCTGTGCAGTTAGTTGAAAAAACTCTTATAAATTGCCTCCAGATGCCGATTTTGCAACAATGGAGTGGCATTTTTGTTTGCAGTGTGTTTTAAAATGCTGTAGAAATCACAAGTCCCAGCTTATATATGCACTAAATGCATACCAATGATGACCAATTCAGTGTGGAGAAAGGAGAAAGCCACTGTGGGGACAACAATTAACTATACATGAGCCGGATTTGAAAAAAATCTTGGAAGAAGCTTCCCTGCGCCAATTTTGCGATAATTTGAGTGGCATTTTTTGTTTGTATGTCGACTTTGAACATGCCGTAGAAATAACAATTTCCAGCTTACACACTCCAAATTCATAGCAGTTGGGACAAATTTAACACGAAGAAAGCTCCTGTGGGGATAAAATTAACTTTACATGAGCAAGAACGTGAAGAAAAAACTCGAGGAAAAGCCACCTTGCGACGTGTGTGAAGTTGACAGTGGGTACTTTGGGGTCTTTTGGGGTGTAAGGAGTTGAGCCCAAACGAAACTGATTGCCAGCACAAGTAGCCTAAACCATGTACTACCTAGCCCAAGCAACCGATAGAAAACACACGCTTCAACAGGACTGCACTGGCGAACAAAACATGCGGCTTTCGAAATCTCTGCCGTCACTCTTTCCAACATGGTGGCACATTTTCGGACGAAAAGAGAAACACAGCCTGGAACCATTTTTGCTGGCTTTGTTGATTCCAGTTTTGTTTACTACTTCCATGGAAAAAAACCTGCAATAAAAGGCGTTACAAGCACAATGAAGGCCACACCCCAAATTGACCGGCTCGCCTGGGCCACCCTGTGATGGTACCCCAGGAAAATCCATCAGAGAGTCAGCCACTGTCCTAAATGTCAAGCTATGGTGGCAACGTCAGTTTTGCGGTTTTTTGCCCAGGGCGACAAAAAACGTTGAGCCGGCACTGAGCTGCTGAAAGCTTTCACCTCCCTTCCACCTTCCGAACCCCTGTAATAAAAACCACCCGTTGGGACTGCAATTGAGAATATTATGCCGAAACAACACTGTGAATGTGTTTTATGATCAAAATGAACAACTTTTGAATTTAGACTAGGCAGCAGCGGTGGCTCGCTGTTGAGATGCTGATTGGACCCCAAAAACCACCCATCCTAGTTCGGACACAAGGGTACATAATTCCAGTAGCCGCCATCCTCTGAGGCACGCCAGCTGAGCTAAATCGTATTCATCCGAAATTTTGACCATGTCAAGCGAATCACCCTGTATATGCCATAAAAAAAATTCAATGTGTGTGGATTAGGTGAAAACTGGTGAAATTTGGCATGGAATTAATTTCATTGTTTTCGTTCCAAAAGGAGATGTCAGATACCAATACACTTGCAGTGTCTGACAAGACAGACTCAAATATGAGCGACTTGTGTTCAATTGATCCTGTTTTGAAAGAGGAATTTGTGGTGGATGTGGAATTTAAAGCTGAAGAACTTTACGAAGAAGAGACCGCCTTTTCAAATTTGTCGCCTCCATCAATCGACGAGGGGTGTTTCTTTAGTGATACTGTTGGAGATGTCAGCTCTGACCAGCACATAAAGACAGAACCAAGTTTCTGCGAAGAAAATGATGTCAATGTTCAAGAAGATATGAGCTGGTATGCTGGTGACACTTTCCTGGAAGTTGAAGACGGATGTTTGCCGCTGGAGGATTTCAAAAACTGCTTTGAAGCAAAGATTGATTCTTTGCTACCCGATTGGAATGAAACATCTGCAGCAGGTTAGGACTGTTTCTTTTACCATTTTACTTTCTTTTACCATTTTTAGTTTCTTTACCATTTTAGTTAGCTTCTTTTACCATTTTAGTATATTTTACCATTTTAGTTTCTTCATTTTTGTATCTTTTACCATTTTAGTTTCTTTTACCATTTTAGTATCTTTTACCATTTTAGTTTCTTTTACCATTTTAGTGTTTCTTTTACTATTTTAAGTTCTTTTACCATTTTAGTTTCAATTACCATTTTAAGTTCTTTTACCATTATAGTTTCTTTTATTTTCTTTTACCATTTTAGTTTCTTTACTGTAAGAATTTTAGTTTCTTTTACCATTTTAGTTTCTTTTACCATCTTAGTTTCTTTTTCCATTTTAGTTTCTTTTACCATTTTCTTTAACTATTTCCAACAGTTTCACCCACAATCATCTTTTCTGCTACTTCATGTTTTTTGTGCATGTCCACCTTCCTGACACAATTTTTATTTCCACTGTTGTCGGATGCCCTACATCTGTCTTCAAATTTTGTGTCTCGACTGAATAATTTTCATTTCAAAAATCTTTGAGGAAGATTTAATAAATTCCATTGTTGCATTTTTGAACAGCACAATGGTTGAGTTCCACGTTAAAAAGGCCATGAAAAAAGAATCGGGGACGACTGTATTTTCGACTTTCTGGGGCAGTCCCTGCTTTTTCGTGCTATATGGGATGATCATCTAAAGATTTCCAAACTGGTGAATTCTGAAGAAAAACCTGACGACAGAAAGTTGGAATTTTGTCGAAAAAGGTTGATGAGAGCATTTCTGATGAAAATACTTTTGGGAAAAGTGCATCGCCAATGTGTGACTACCGTATATTTTATTGAATTGGAGAATTTGATTCTCTTGTTGCTGTTTGTTGGGTTTTTTGTTTTCTTGAATGTGTGCTTTGTTTAAGCAAACAGGAAAAAACTGGCCAACACTTGTTCGTTAAAGAAATGCTTCCAGCCAAGCTGGGACCAAACACCTGCCAAACTTCTTGTGTTTGATCTGGTTCATGGTGTGCGTTCTCACCTTGCTTCCTCTGAGGCCCTCTCTCGTGTGGCAATTGTAAAAGTCAGGAGGGGTTGAGCAGAAATGATGCTGTGGTTTCTGAAAAATTTCATCAAACTGCCCTTTCTTTTTGCGATTTCACAATTTATAA
Source organism: Sinentomon sp. SZTP_YWyxl (assembly GCA_030068105.1). NCBI lineage: Eukaryota > Metazoa > Arthropoda > Protura > Sinentomata > Sinentomidae > Sinentomon > Sinentomon sp. SZTP_YWyxl. The sequence continues at coordinate 6,485 of JASGXE010007494.1, read as the reverse complement.
AACAGAAATGGGCTTCTGCAGAATAGTTTCTATCTTTTTTGGACTTTGGCCAAGTATGGTACTTATTTTTTATTTTTGAATGGTCCTTGCAAAAGCTATGCTAAATGTGACAGTGAATTTGCAGGTGCAAAGAAATAATTTCCGAAGCAAATTCTTCTCCGTGTTTTCAGAGCACCATGTAATTATTGAAGGCATAAGGCAGGAACTTTAGGGTCGCCTCTTTTCAAGCGAGGTCGACGTTTTCCTCTCTCTGAAGCCCCATGAAACTAGTTCACATCGACGGACTTTCGTCTGACTCTTCGGAGGACGAAAGTTCTGAAACATGAGCCAAAATTCAACTGATACGAAAGGAAAATATCAAGCTCACCTGTCAAGGCCAGTTCACACCAAATTTCACGACTGATGTTAACAGATTGGACATGTAATTTTGGCAGGAAAGCGAGCAAAAACTGCTTTCAAATGGCAGTTTTTGATTTTTGCATTTTTTAACAGAATCCAATTCGATTAGATTCTGTTCCATTTTGCCGTGTATTTTGTCGATTTCAGATGTGTCTGTCTCCCGACGTCTACACCTTCCATGCCTTTTTAAAATTAATGGGAGGTCCAGGTTTTCCTTATTTTTCCGCCAAGATCTGACGAACCGTGTCCTGTCTTACTTTCAGAATCGCATATCGGATTGAAAACACAAAAACAGAGTTCAACGGTTGGATCGTTCAAGTGTGAGAAATGTGCCTACAAAACAAATGATCCAAGCAATTTCCGCCGACACCAAATCAGTCATTCTTCAGAGCGAGCCCTCACATGTGACAAGTGTGATTACAGCGCAACACATCGAAGGAACCTGACGCAGCATCAACAGTGTCACGCTTCAGACAGGCCATTTAAATGCGACAGGTGTGATTTCAGTTCAAAGTACTCAAGTAACCTGAAACTGCATCAAACTATTCACTCTTCGGACAATCAATTAAATTGTGATAGGTGTGACTTCAGAGCAAGGTGTCGCAGCAAACTGAGGCAGCATCAGATTTTCCACTCTTCAGAAAGGCCATTTAAATGCGAAAAGTGTGATTACAGTGCAGCGCGTTCTTGTGACCTGACACAGCACCAACTGCGTCACTCTACAAACAAGCCATTCAAATGTGACAAGTGTGATTACAGTGTAAAGAACCCCAGCAACTTGAGGCAGCATAAACTATCCCACTCTTCAAACAGGCCATTTAAATGTGATGAATGTGATTACAGTGTATGGTGCGCAAAGAAGTTGCAATGGCATAAAATTTGGCACTCATCGGGCAAACAAATCAAGTGTGACAAATGTGACTACAGTACAAAGTCCCCATGTGACTTAAAGAAACATCATCAAAACCGTCACTCATCAGACAGGCCATTGAATGTGACAAGTGTGATTACTGTAAGTGTGTTCAAACAGCTTGAGGCGGCATCCAATCTTTCACTGTCTTAACTCTTTCCCAATTACTATTTTAGCGTTTTTTCGCAAAATCTTGTTTGGATGGGGTACACCCCATCCACAAAAATTTAAACAAACTACAGTTTGTTTAAACAGCTTGAAGCGGCATCAAATCCTTCACTGTCTTAGCTCTTTCCCAATACCAATTTTGGCGTTTTTTTTTAGCAAAATCTCGTATGGATGGGGTATAGCTTATATAAACATCTTGAGGCGCCATCAAATCTTTCAGTCAAATCTCTCTCCCAGTCCAAATTTTGTTTTTTTTTTAGCAAAATCTCCTATGGATGGGGAAAAGTTTAAACAGCTTGAGGCGCCATCAGATTTTTCACTGTCTCAGCTCTTTCCCACGTGAAATTCATTGGAGTATTATTTTGGCTTTTTTCACAAAATCTTGGGGCTTGTGTTCTGTGATTTTTAGTTGCATATTCCAGTCCCAATTTAAAATTCACAACACGTCTTTAGTCGGGAATTCGATATTTGTGAGCCTCAATTGTTGTTACGAATATCTTCTCACTTTTTCTTTTGTTTGGGGAGGAAGGTGGGAGTGTGAACTTTAAATGCTGATTTACGTTGTTATTGACGGAAGTCAGTTTCTTGTTATTTTCAAGTCACCTTAACAAAGTATTTAGTGTGAATATGCAGTGCGAATATAGAGAGTAGAGTTCTTGTTAGTAAGGACAATCAGATTGGTGGGGCGACTTTTGAGCTGTCCCCCTAATCCAGGATGTCCCAGTATCCGATTTTCAGCTCCCGACATCCTGGTATGCTAGTATTCCCAATCAATGATATCTCGCTTAAAAGAGGAAATTGAAGTTGTATACGGTGCTTTAATATGAGGATTTTTATCTCACCCTGTATATTCTCAGCCATAATTTACAGTCAAAATATTTCCTGGGATTGTCACAGAGACACAACGAATAGCGAATCTCTTATCGATTTTTGGGACCCGTTTCCTTTCATGTGATTTATCATGTGATTTGTCATGTGATTTATCATGTGATTTATTTATGGCAGATTTATCTCCAGTGCTTTGTGTTTCAATTGAAAAAAAGAATTTTGAACGTTTCTGTTTTTATTCATCTAACATTTGCATGATTGAATCATTGTGAATAAATGTGGAAAGGAGGGAAGTTTGCAAGTAAAAAAGAATTTAAGTATATTTGTCTTTGGTTAGGTATGGTCCATGGTTGTGGTCGATAAGTTGTTTAAGCTAGATGCATTCTGTTGGGATATGATAGGTGGTTTGTCACATTTATGTAATGGAAACATCCTTATAGGTGGTTTGTCACATTTATGTAATGGAAACATCCTTATTCCAAAAGAATGTGGTCAGTTAAAAATCACAAAAAAATCACTGTCCCATCACTGGAAAAAATCTTAAAAACAGGCATATAAAAATGACAGACCATTTCTGATCACTTTGCGAACATGAGCTAAAGCCTCCTGAAAATAGAAAGAAAATTCCTGAAAATAGAAAGAAATGAAATAGAAAGACCGCAGAAATTAAAAAATTATGGTGTCACCAGCTTTGATCCAATGACTTTATTATGAGGATCGAGATTTCAATTAATCAGCCTCAATTGCATCCAATTCAAGTTTTGGGATGAACTTCAGAGATAATTTTATTGTGTTTCGAGTCATTATTGGTGGAATTTCAAAGCGGTTATGGCTGCAACTATCCCTTCAAATCCTGCCTCTGCGACAGCTGAGACTGTGAACGGAAGCACAGAATGGGCAAAAATCGAGACAGGGTGCCCACCGGTTTCAAAAATGAAATTCCCTGGCTTTTCTAGATTTTTTTTTTTGGAAAAATTAACCGACCATAGCCGCGACTTTTTCCTGTGGATTTTATCAATTATTGAAAGAAGAGGTGCCTGATTTTTGCCATTTTTTGAATTGATGCATGAATATGTAAAACATGTCTCTGGGCCTGTACGTCAATGGTGGATCCAGCTTTTTGCAAATGGGGGCAGCATGCTTTTTTCCACCTGCCAGGTTTGCAGGGTCTGCGGCAGAGATTCAGCGGGGTTCTACGAATAAAAGGCAGTAATCCTTGGGAGGCCGCCAGAAGCAAAAGAAGTCGTGAAATTTTGAGGTCATTTTTATGTAAAATTGTAGTTTCTCCATAACAAAATTTGAGAGTAGGTCCTACACCTGAATCAGAGTAGGCCTAAGCGATATGGAACATAAAAATGCAAGTGCCACGTCCGGTCTGGCTTAATTGTTTCCTAAGATCGGTGAAAGTCCCTGACTTTTTCGATTTTCTTCAAACATTCCCAGACTTTTCCAGCGAGAAAACATTCCCTCGCGATTCCAGGTTTTTTTAGATTGGTGGGCACTCTACAAGATGGCATTTCGACTGTCATCTGAGAAGATCTCACTCCTAAATGATTACTTTCATCTCGCCAGATGAGTTTTTCAGCAATAACTACTTTTCTCGTCGAACTAGAATCTCGCAGTCTTTCACGTTTTACATTTCTTCTTGCTTTCCTTTTTCCTGTCTCCCGTCCCATGGGGTCCCATGGCACCCCATGGATAGGACCCTTTATGGGATGCCATGGAAATCCACACTTCTGCAGTGACATCAAGAAATGATGTGGCGGTGGCAAGGAACGGCAATATCCGGTGAATGGCAACAAAAGACAGCAAGGTACAGCAACCGCCGCGGAAAGTGGCACATCTAAGGTGTGAACAACCAATTAGAAAAGAAACATCTGGCTCTTGTCCTTTGTCGTGAAAAGTCCTTACTTTAAATCAGCCATTTCGATCCAATGAATGACCCTGAGGATCGATATTTCCATGAATCAGCTTCAATTGCATCGACATCAACAGTTTCAGGTGGTAAGATGCAACCAAAGCTGATTTGCAATCTCCATTTTTCAGACATTTCACCAGGCAGTGTTCAGACCATAGATTAAGAATATATGGTTAATGCACTGCTGGCGCCCTCTGTGGAATGAGTTTGCAGAATTTTTAAAAACTTCCGCCAGATGGCAGGTCGATCGCCTGATACACAACTTCGCCGCCTTTCAATTGAGATCAGCTCAGTGATTTGCATCTCGTTCAGTTTGTTTTTGTTTCGGCCTGTTTCATGCGCTGCTTTTTTCATTTTTCTGGTTGTTTTCTTGTGCCAGGATGTTCACAATGTGCCCATTCGGAGACAATTTTTTACCGAAATGAGAAAATGAGAGCGAACACGGGGCCTGCAAAACGGGCCCGCGACTGATGGACTGCTACAGGGCGGATTTTTTTTCATCGAGAAGGGGCCGTTGTCACACATGCCACCAAATGATCGTATCACTTTCATTCACAGTCCAGTTCATGAGCGTTTATCCCTCTGAGGCGTTTCGTCCATTGGGCCAACTAGACCATGGGCAAGAGAGCCGTGCTGAAAGTGGGTCCGTTTTCAGGATCGAGGAAAAAAACATAAAAATTCCAGTTCCAACCTGGCATGTGCGATTGGCTCTCCCAGGTGTGACATTTCGTTTCTGGAATATAACCCAAAACGAACCCCAAATTTTCCCAATTTCTACAACTTTGAGGGGCTCTGCACTCAGACCCACACCAAGGGCTCTGCACTCAGACCCACACCAAGGGCTCTGTAACCCAGTCTGGGCTGCGCCCAGATTCTTCACTGAGGCCATGCTCCCTGCAGAAATCTGAAATGATGTCCCTGCGATGGAGCCAAATCGGTGCCCCACCATGGCCTAGAAAATTTACAGCCTGCATGCATGCAGTGTTGGCGAAGAAACACCCATTGTTGTTGCCCTTTGGTGTTGTTAGCCGAAAATTGAAAAAAAAATTGACCCCGATCTGGTATTGAACCCAGAACCTCTTGCAACCAAATCCTGTGCGATAGCCACTACGCCATGGAGTCCCGCACTTAAAGCGTTCTGTTTTTTGCGTTTACATTTAACGATGATGTGGATTGCCTCGCAGAAACGAGGCATGTAGGGATGCCCACGTCGATTCGCTTGTTCTCAGACCTTTGTGCACAGAATTTCCGGAGCAAACGAATTGCAACTTTGTTTGATTGGTTTTGGAATGAAGTAAAAAATTGAAAACTGAACCTCCGAACACACACGTTTCTGTCCCCATCGGTTCCAGTTGTTTGCTCTGTGGAAAGCAAGAAATCTGGCACAATGATGCGGGTTGTCCATAACATTGAGAGGACCATGATTTTTTTTTTTCCAAAACCCGCTGTCGTTTCACATTTTCTGACAAGGTTTTCTTCAACTAATAGTTTTCCAGACCCCCTCGGGGGAGACCCCCTTGTGGGCCACCCCCAGGGGGTCTACACCTTGCATGAAGTTTCGTACACCCTCCAACAAAACCTCTGGGACACCAATTTCGCCCCCAAAATGAACCCTGAAATTTCGTCAGTTCTGGGGTCTCCGACCCCCAGATCCCCGGCATTAACTCCGCCCCTTGGAACCCCTCTGGGGCGCTACCCCCAGATCCCAATTACTGGGGGGCTCCGACCTTATAGGTACTCACGTCTGGGATGCGCCCAGATCCTTCGCTCAGAAAAGACCACCTCGAAAACGTCACCCCCAACCCAAGTTCGAGATTCTGGCAAAAGTTGGTGGGTACTGACTTCCACCTGAGAGTGGAAGGCAAACCTTGGCGAAATTATCAATTCTGAAGGCAGGACGATGTTCAGCGTACATTTTTCCATGAGATCGCAAAGTTTTATTCCATTTGCCGCAGAGATATCGCCATTTTCCAGCGAAGATATTTGAAACTCCATTTAATTCTGTTGTCGGAAACTTCCGACTTTGTGTATCATGCCTCTGGCGGAATTTGTGAGTTTTCGGGTCCCAGTGCATTAACCATATATTCTTAATCTTTGGTTCAGACACTCATTATTTAGCAGTCAGCAGTTACTGCAGACAGGAGGGGGGACAGTTACAAATGCTTATGGAACCACCTTTTTAATTTTAGTTAACATGCTTTGGCAGCATATTCATTTTAGATACCCGTTGCATATACTTTCCATTCACAATCTTCAGTCTAA
>JASGXE010007493.1:0-21326 GCA_030068105.1 Sinentomon sp. SZTP_YWyxl | reverse complement strand
TGTTTTCTATTCTTCATCAGGTTCCAGGCAAAAGGCATGGATATTGGTGTCACCGACGAAGACCTCAACGGAATACCTGTGGAGGTATCAACTTCAGAGGAGGACGAGGATGAGAGTGAAGAGGATGTGGAGGGACGTGAGCCAAACAACACTGATGAGACCAACAGGATCCGCTCACGCCGAAAGCAAGCCAAAGAGCGCCCGGTTGCGTTCAGGCAAATGGGGGAAGTTCGAACAAAATGGGAGACAGGTCAACCAACCAGGAGGGAAGAGATGAGAGAAGAGCGGAAAGAGGAACTCAGCAAATTGAGGGCGAAGTTATGCCATGTGAGTTGAATCTAAATTTGATCGAGTAAAATGGAAAGCGGCTGACGTTTAAATTTCATTCGTCAAAAGTCGGATAAAAATTACGCAAAAATGTGAGATCAATAAATTCTCGAAAGAACAAGAATGAGCAACAATAAATAAAGGGCAAATAGGTTGAATTGCAAAATTTGAATCAGAAAGAGCAGTAGGAGGTTACCGTACATTTTACATACCATACCAGAATTTTTTTTTGTATATTTTTACATACCATACCGTATATTTTACATACCATACCATACCATACCAGTATATTCTGTTGCGATCTCGCACGACGCGGGCTGAAAGATATAATTTATGAAAATAATAAAGCTCCCAACGCATTCCTTGAGGCACCCCTGTTACAAGTAGAAGCGATTTTGAAGGGAACTGCCCCGCACACAATATTTGCACTCCTGAGTGAAAGTTAAGAAACTCAGAGTTCTTTCGTGTAAAAAGGTGGTTAACCATGCTTCAGAAGTTTTTGAGCAAACGAGAGTGATCTACACAGTGGAATGTTTTGGCCAAGTCAATAAACGCATCATTGTGCGAATTTTCTTCTCAAGGTTCAATGCAATGTCAATGATTTTAAACTTTTCATCAAGATAAAAAATGCATGGCAACCATGCTGGTTTTTATAAATTCAAAATTGAATTATTGGTTTCAACAAAGTCAGAAATGAAAATTGTGTCACAGTTTTTCAAACAATTTAGGAACTGTTAAAATCAAAAATATTGGAATGCCTTTTTGGGTCAGGGCTCACACCAACGGGCTAATGTTCCGTGTCAAGTTGCAATTCGGCAATCCCTGTTTAACATTCTTGACAACTCTTCTGGCAAGCAAGGACGATCAAAATTACTCTTTACCGCGAAAGCAGAATCACATTCCTGTGCTTGATGCAGTTCAAGCATCATAATGGATTTGTGCAATTCATATAGCACCACAATGGATTGTCCACGTAAATTTTGAATCAGAGAAAATCAATGAACCTTAATAAACAAAGGCGTAAAACTACGCAGGTACTTTTCTTTTGACAGGGCCGGCAAGGAAAGCTGAAAGAGCTGTATCAGAAATCAGTGGAAGAGTCTGAGAATGTCAAATGCAAGTCCCCTGCAGATCCAGACCTGGAGGTGAGCACACTGAAGGCGCAGCTCCTTAAGGAGAGGTTCGAAAGAGGTAGGCCGATCTCATGCAATGAGGACGGAGAACCAATTGACGAACAGGATGAAGTGAAAAACAGAATATTGAAAGATGAGAATGACATTTTCGAAGCCGGTAATTTATATTCTTTGATTTTTTTACTTTTTCGCATTCCCATCCCTCATTTTAAACAAACAGGTAAGAAGTTTTCAGTACAAACTATACTTTAAACTAAAAATGTTCTATTTTTGGTATCAGGGACCCTAATCGGATTCGCCAACATTAGCTTTGTTTTTTTTTATAGAAAAGGAATGGGTGTCACTTTTATATACTCGTATGAATACCTGAATGAATAAACATGATTTTATTTTAAAGCAAATACCACACTGTAGAAATAAGACAGATTCGGAATGCAGAAATGCCATGTCATAGAGAATTGAATGGTTGGATTGAAAAAGATCTCTCCCGCTTCCCGTTCGTTCATTTGAATTGAGTGCGATGTTCCTTTTTCGAGAAGTTCCCTAAATCGAAAACAGATCGCATCGGGGGCATTGTCATTTCCATTCGATATTCGATTGGAGAAGCCATAAATGCACGAGCAAAAAGAGTATCGGAGCGAAGAGCTTTTAAGTTTGGTGGCAGTGGTCGGCACGATCAGTAGTTAAAAAAAACTTGGAGTAAGTGTTTGGTTCTTTATCGAACAGGATCTTTTGATGTAAAAAGAAATGTGATTTGATTTTGGGTTAGCTCTCATTCATGTTGCGAAGAATGAAATTGCAATGGCCATTTCGTGGGTGCGAAGAAATGGAACTTTCCAGTGTTCGCCCTGACATTCTCTGATAAGAGATACTAAAGCCATTTATGTGCAGATTCCATCTTATTAATTTCACAGACCATTTGCTGATTTGTCGATTTCACAGAGCTGTGCAGGTAATTGGTAGAATGCCTCACCATATGCCTTGAGGCCAACTTGCGAGTTAGAATTAGGCCTGCTGTATGCAGGTCTGTTTTCGCTCGGCAATGGCGAGAGTGAAAAAGTCTGACTTTGGAATAAAAACTGTAATGTTGAATAAGTGGAGTATTTTAACGAAGGGATTTAAAAATTTTGATTCCGTTATATTTGGACGATTGAGATGATGGAACATATTCTTTATGTGGCAATGAGGAATTGTTCCGTTCAATAAAGGAATTTTTGATTTTATATCGATTTTGTGACGGGAAATGCAGATGCCATGCTAAACTGTTTAGTCCACTTGTTATTCTCCTTGTTCTTTAGTCTCATGATCCTTGGTTTTAGAATGGTTTTGGAATCTGCTGCAGGCAAGGTGAACAATGGGTGGGGTATCAGCGCATATTCGCTTTCGATTGTCGCAAGATATGTTGGGATGCTCTACTGAGAACATTTGGACATCTTGCTCCTCCAAGACATTGACCTTTATGTCAAGATAGGACATGACTTTGGATGAAGTCTGTTCTGCACATTAATATTTATGTGGTCCATCAATTCTGCCTTCATGCAGATTGCGACTTGCAAGGCCTTATTCAGAGATGATGGAGGATAATGTCCAGGCATTTTTGACATGCGGATGCGATGAGTGATGTCGATTCCGCGATGCGGTGGATGGGATGGATTTGGTGGTAGACAGGTCTTTGTAACTGTTACTCTTGTTTCTGTGTCATTCTGCGTTTGACCGTTCTTACACGAATATGGGCAATGCACTGCAACCCTCGGCGCTGGACAGTGCAGCGATGGAAAGGTTTCACAGATTAACCATCATTTTGCTCGCTTTGTACAATTTATCTGTATTTTGTGGGACTAAAACAATGTCTCTGTCATCTTATATCTCTTTGTAAGCAATGGCGAAGAAATCGAGAAGTTTGTTTCACGAATTGGATTCTTCTGCTACAAATCTGAATCAGGCAGAAGTTAATGGTCACAAGCAACGATCAGGTGGAAAGAAGAAGGTAAGTACTCTTAACTAAACCAGCCTTCTCAGCTGAGCTAAAATTTTATGTCAAATTTTTATTCTCCCGTTCAATTGGAAACTGCCAGCACAAATGAAATGGCTTTGCTGCATCCTGAAGCGGTAGTGTGTGGAATTACTCGTGAATGGAATTACGCGAAAAGGAAAGGACGTTTTCGAGAAGGGTGCAATTCGTCCCGAAACATACCTACAATCGTTGAAATGGACGGAGACAAGATGTTATTCTCATAGATAAAGGTTATCAGAATTGAGCGTCGTCGTTATGCTATTCCCTATGTTATGATATTCTCTCTATGAGTTCGCTAAATAAGAGTTCACTAATTTCAGCTGTGCCGAAAAGTTATTCTCCGAAATAAGCGTTTACAGAATTTAGCGGCACCGAAATATTATTGGAACGTGAACCGTCGCTTAAATGTTTTGCGAAGAGCGACAGCGATATTGAATGGTCATAACAAGCAGAATCGCATTTGCCTTAATATCCACTGCAGCGGTATCAAAACCGCAGTTTCAGTTGCTTCGGAGGCGCAGTCATGCACTTGCTTAAATTCCTGAACAGGTGATGCTCATAAAAGTCACAGTTTCCAACTTTAAACCCAAAGAGGAAAACCTGCACGTAAAGAAATTGGCATGCCTTTTTTCGAAGGAGGAAAGCTTAGCAATGGGCCCATGATCTCCTGTTTGCTGCAAATCCGGAAGATGAGAAATATCCCACAAAACAATAATTGTTTGACTTTTCGAAACATGCGAGCTCAATGAATTCGCTGTTTCCTGTTGCTCTTTAAGCTCATTACAGCTTCCAACTTGAATTCTGAAAACAAGAATGTGGCCAGCGAAAACATTATTTGGAATCAGGTTGTGCAAAGAACTTCTATGAGTATTTGCAAGCGCATTTTTAGAAACAAGAAAACTCACTGCCATTGCTCATAGTGGAAAGGAATTTGATTTTCCTCTTCCAACGAGGCATGCACTTTTGCAGGAAAGCCAAATAACCACTGTAAAATGGCACTAAAATAATGCCATGATATAAGAATATAATACATGTGAACATTCCAAAATTCAATAAATTATATTCCATCAGCCTTGTTGAAATTCACACACACGTTCGGACTTGGTGCAACAAAGCTATCAAAAGGGTATTTACAACACAGATTACTAAATGTTGTCAGTCACGCGTTCGACTCTAAGACCCCACTACGAATGAACATTTTCTCGAACCTTCTACCAAATGAACAGTACATTATGTGCTACGAAGTCTGTACTATACAATTGAAAAGTAGGAACATTATGTACAGTATGTACTCTCCAGAAACAATGATGCCGTCCATCAAAGCCGCACTTGAAATGTGTTATCAGGAATCTATGTTTACCTGCACTAGTTTCAATTTGATTGAAGACATGGTATCATATCGCGAGAATGATGGATCACTACTCAATGCCACACGTATGGCTAAAATTCCGCTCTAGTATGCTGCACTACGGTAACGTTTACACCTTGGAAGCCCAGACTATAGCCAGCTCTTGTTTGCGTATCTTCCCTCGGAATTTCCTAAAATCTGACAATATTGGAATGGTTACAGGTTAACGGCTAACTAATACGGCACAAGTATTTGGCATGCCGGTGATGGCTGCGGCAATCGGATTGGCCGTTACATGGTGGACGGGTAGCGCCGAAATCGCAGGTTGCACTGACGTTATTGCAACAAAAACATCATTTAACATACTACTAACGAAAATTTTTAAAGCTAATTCAACCTAACCTTTCCTACTCTCCTTGACCTGCTGTTTGGTTTAGCGCCCACCGCCTGGTGTCCCCCAGCCACAAAAATCTAGAAAGTCCCCACAGCCCAAAAACCTAAAAAAAATCGCTCACCTCTGCTGGAATCGATCCCCATGCGTCGGATCAGCAGTCCAGGTCCTTGACCACAAATAAGACCACCGATGCAGCTGCCAAAATTCACTTTCGAGTGTGCCTGTGATCACAAGTGCTTTAAGAGCGTCCGCTCAAAAAATGACGTCAGAGCAACCTGCGATTTCGGTAGGTTTCGAAAATAAGTGGACTGGTAGGTATATCGCTGGATCTAAAACGGTTTACGATTTTATGGCTGCTATTTTCACGCTTGCACATCCTGCGGTCGTCATGGCAGGGATGCCTAACCATTCCGATCCCAATGATACGCTTAATTTACGATATAAAGCCACATAAATATAAAGAAAGTTCATCGTCGAATAAGGCTTACGTTTGCGTGAAATGCGGGAATGCCAGTTTCAAAAACGGTATTCTACCGATCCTGACCATACTCAGTTCCTCATGAACAAGCCTGAGATCTTTAAACCACTTCATCCTCGAGATGCTTTTGTGAGGGCCTCACAGGGTATATTAAAACTTATTACACACAAATACGAAGGCGAGCCGATAATACGGTGTAAATATCTTTTATCCAACGATAAACAAAACAGGAAAATACCCAATGACCACCACAAAATCTATAACGACTTTTAAAAATGCACAGTACTGCCTCCACAGGACATCTGCCATCTCATTCTCTCGTACCACCATGACAACAAAATACAAACAGACTGCCCTCATTCGCCAGAAGGCAAACAATTCAAGTCAACTTTGGTAACAAACAAATTAAAAAAATCAATTGAACTCGGGTATAAGGTTGTCCGAGTATTCGAGCTTTGACAATACCAAACCACCCAATTTGACCTTGCGACAGGTCGAGGGGATTGTTTGTGGATTACGTGAACTTGTTATTGAAATTGGGGCAAGACGCTTCTGGCGTTCCACCTGACTGTGACACTTAGGAAAAGATTGTGGAATGTGGCGCAGTTTAAAGAAAAGGATGGTGTATAGTTGATCCAGATTGCAGATTACAAAAATCTGGCCAAACTTTGTTTAAATTCCCTTTGGGGGAAATCTCTCACCAAACCTCGAACAGTGTGAATTATTTGGCAACCAGAACGTCTGTATTCGCTCCTTCAGAATCCAAACATTGAAGTAAAGTACCTTACCGATATCTCATGATGGTAATAGTCAGTTGGGCGTACACCAAATACGGAGGCGCTGCCGAACGCAGTGATTGCTGCTTGTACCAACTTCCGCACAAGCAAGACTACACTTTTACAGTTTTCAGAACAACTAGATAGGCGTGTTCTTTATTGTGACACTGATACTGGCATAAAGATGGAAATTTCTTCTGAGATTTGTCCGACGAATAATTGACGAAGTATGGGAAAGGTTCTTATTGTATCTAATTTGTTTTAGGATGTCCAAAAATACGGCTTTGAGGTCTTTTCGCCAGAAACTGAACAATCATCAGTTGCTATGAAGTAAAAAAGGTTAAACGCAGTCATCTTGGCAAAAGTAAATTTGAAAATATTAAAAGATGATCCTAAACATTAGTCCAGAAGTTACTGTACCATTGTGTCAAATATCGAAATTACACAGACGACTGTTCGCAATTGCTTTTGCAGTAGGCAGTAGCAACCTTTTTGGCAATATACCGACTACTTGGAAGAATTTTCCAGATATTAAAATATATGTTGCTTGTCTTTACTGCTTTTGAAGCAACGAGAAGAGTTTCCGTTGTCAAGAGCGATGGTGCGAGAATTTTTCACATGCAATGGGAGCACACACAGTCCATGTTTGAAAACTCACGGGGTATTTATTCATATCGAGCCCCTGCAATTTCCCAAAACAACGAATTTAGAAGATTCTGAGGTCAATGAGTGCAACATTTAAAGTGCCAAATTAAATTGTCTGCCAAAATGAACCTCCCCCATTTGGTTACAAAACGATTGATGAAGCGACGAAAACAACAGCACATTCGAATTGACGAGAATGGCTGCTCCAAGTCGGGTTCTCGAAATTTATTTCGAGTTGTCGACATTTTACTCGTATGCATGTCGCTTGAATGGGTAAACCAAATTTCAGCTCCAATCTGCTTTTCTTCTTTCAAGAATATAGAGAATGTCAACGGGCAATTTCATGTGCTCTGCGGCCCTTCTTTCAAGAATGGAGAGAATGACAACGGGCAATTTCATGTGCAGTCAGGAAAAACTCGGAAAAGAAAGCTGGGCATTCTGCTGCGACCGAAGCTGCGACCGAAAAAAACAGAATACCGAGTACGCACACGATCCCGTCGGTCGTGTGCGCACCGCACCGCAACCACACATGCCACATTTGGAAGGATTAGGCTTTGTTTCCACAGGCGTTTTTAAATCGCGGCGGGTCGCTGCGACCAGCGATTTGCATTTTTTTCTTCCGGCGACTTCGGCGCGACTCGAGCGTGTTCTCTGATTTGATTATGCTGTACTTACACGCAAATTGTTGTGGAAGTTGGTGCCAGTGAATCGGTGACACCAGACGTCACGTTTTTTTAGCATAGACGTCACTCTCATCGCTCACACCAAGCTTTCATCTCAAGCAGTCTCTTGCTGCCGGTGGACCTTTGAGGTTTGGCACCAAATGCTGAGTGAATAAAAAAACCAAAACCTTTTCGGTGTCCAAATTTTCCACATCATCCAATATTTTTACGATCAAAAAACAACCTGTAAAAGTTTTCTCTGTGCGAGATAAACATTCCAAACCACCTGTTTAAAACAAATGTTCGAAAAACAAATGATCAAAAAAAATTCGCTTCAATTCAACAACAGGAAAACACTGAGGAACAGCAACCCACACTTCATGCAAACAAATTCCGTACCAAGTGCACGCGTGTATGGACAACAAAAATCCAGCGCTGTTCGCCGCCTGTGGAAACAGCAACCGGCGATTCCCATTCACTTCAATGCAATGCCGTCCACTCTCGACGACAATTTGAATCACTGGTCGCAGCGAGTCGCCGAGGGGAAGCGGCGACTCACGACGACAGAAAAATTGCCACGCCGGAAAAACGCCTGTAGAAACACACTCATTTGAAAAGCATTGATTTGGACACGCATTGGCGGGTCGCGACGACCCGCCGCGATTTAAAAACGCCTGTGGAAACGCGGCCTTATTCCGCTGCAAGTCCCACATGTTTTCAGCAGGATCGCGCTGTGAACGGAAGAAAATCATCACTGGCTGCTTCCTCAAACTGTTTTAATTAAGAACTATAACACGCACTTTAAAAACCCTGCATTGCAAACTTTTACCTCTTTCCTATAACCTAGATGCACCCAGATGTCTTCCAGAGAAGACATGCTGGGGGTGGTAACCTGTCAGAACCTGTCAAGAGTAGCGACACAGTAGATGACATAACTGTCAACACGGATGATATCAGCTCACGGTTCAAGTTCTTTGAAACATACACGCCAACAGAAAAAACGAAGGACAGATTCCGAATCACACCACCACGTGATGGACAAGTCAAGGTGCCTTGTATTTTGAAGTTTGGTTTTAAATATCTTTTAAGCTTTATGGAAGAATACCAATGACGGTCTGTGTGAATGTGTGCCCAACAAACAAGTAGGGGCCTATCACTCAAACAATTTAAAGTGAAATACCCGCCGGACGACACCATCTTTTTGAATGATGTGAAATCATTTCCGTGGGTCGTTAAATGAATTTTGCACGTTGGCCCAGTGTTTGGCTGCCTTTCACCTGATGTTTGGAATTTCTTGGTCACTTGTCATTTATGTAATTCCACCCCCTTTTCGACTTGAATTCCAAGTCTCCTCGACACATGGGTCAGTCTCCTCGATACATAGATACAGGCATTTAAAAAATGTTTCTTTCTTTGCCCTGCCAAGAAATTGACAGTTTGAATGAATGATGATTCGCTCCACCCAAAGGCTTTCCTCAGAAAGGGCTGCGAATCGCATTCCATACAGTGCCCAGTCAGACCAGGCTGGGGTGGGAAATCGGTTTTTCCACGATGAAAGATCCGAACGTGCGATCTGCCACAAAGATGAATTTTACTGGTGTCTTGGATGAGCCGCAGGGCAAGATTGGACTGGATTGGATGAGCCGCAGCGCAAGACACTGGCAGTGGAGAGCGCGATATGCGGAATCAAATTCAGAAACTTTGTGCCCACCGGGGTCTGGTTCCTCGCTTTTCTTTTGCTCCAAGTCTTTAATTCTGTTTATGATCATGGCCATAAATCGTTACACACACGGTCCTGTGGGAGTGGTGATTTCAATCAACACTGAACACCTCAGCGAAGGTTTTGAACCACGGTGACAAGTGAGGGCAGATTTCTTTAAAATGCTAATAATTTCGAGCCATTATAAAATTTTCCCTCAGTGAGAGTGCGCCAGTGTCATTTTCTTGGTTTCGGCTTGAGAACCTTCGTTTCATGAAAAGATGCAAGAGCTTTCTCTTTTTCGTGACGAGGGTCGAGGAGTCTCGAAACAAACCGATGGATTTGGAGGCCCAGTGATCATCTCTTTGGTGACGATGTAAGCTACTTTTGTCGACCTTTCTCAGCAAACGAGCTGAATTTTTCCCACGGCAGGTCAGGTCCACACTCACCGGAAATTCCGGCGAAAGCCGGAATTTTTCAGCAGTTTTGTTTTCCGCCGAACCATGTGAGACACCAATATCTTTCAAGAAGCAGAAGGAATCCGACCCTCGTGGCGCAGTGGTTAGCGCGTCGGACTCGTAATCTGAAGATTGCGGGTTCGAATCCCAGCTGGGACACGAGATTTGCCGTGGCACTTGTGTGTGCATCAGTGCTCAAAGTGTCCCGAAAAAAGGGCAGGAGCGCTTTCTCAAAAAAGGGCACATGGAAAAAATTGCAGGGCACTTCATCCCTCAAGGAGGGCACTTTTG
This sequence comes from Sinentomon sp. SZTP_YWyxl, assembly GCA_030068105.1. Lineage (NCBI taxonomy): Eukaryota > Metazoa > Arthropoda > Protura > Sinentomata > Sinentomidae > Sinentomon > Sinentomon sp. SZTP_YWyxl. The sequence continues at coordinate 11,101 of JASGXE010007493.1, read as the reverse complement.
TCCCTCAGAGGGCACTTCATCCATCAAGCAGGGAACGAAAATTATCTTTTGGAGTGGGTCAATGTATAATGCCTTGAAATTCGTTGTTCTTTTGACACTGAGTTTTTGACACTTGCCAAATTCAAGGTTGTGGTAAAACTGTCATGTTGTGATTAGGATATGACAGGTACCGTTCTCCCGCAGAAGGTCTTGCGGGAATATTTGTTTCAGTGCATCTCACTAAAAAGCCGGTTTAGGTTTGCAGGAAAGCCGAAAAAGTCTCATACCATGAATCAAATTCAATTTGGCAGGAAAGCAAATTTGGCATGCATTGTGGTTTTTTCTGACCGGCTATGCTGCTCTTGACAATGTTCTCACCCTGATTGGGTGCGAAAAACGCCAGTAATAACATTTTCTGCACATTTGCAATTGGACAAAATCAAAAACCCCGACACAATTTATGCTTTTGCACTGGTTTTGTTTGCCAAAAAATATTGCCCAATGCCCAGAACAGAAAGTTCAAAAGCAAAGTTTAACAGTGAAGAACCAGTTTTTGAAGAGAGAACACTCTTCTAGCATTCGGAGCACCTTCGCCAAGCTCACATTGCAAAACCACCCGAAGTCATCCTGGCACATCTTCTCAGGTTGGCGAGACGTCAGGATGTGCCATAGTGCCATTGGGCTGTGACCAACAGTGGGTGAAAATGGGAACAGACAATGCGAGTGAACGTTGGGTCGCTGTGCGCTGCCCACAGAAGGTTTAATTTCTCTTGATGGAACAGGTGGATTTTGATGAAACTTTTTGTCTTGGAAAGACAAGGAAAGGAAATTCCAGGCGTATGCAACGCTTCAAAACTTTCCTCGGAACAATCGCGAAATCATCCTTCGAACGGAATCATTAGGAAAAGAGTGCCAATAGTTGTGATTCCTCTCGGTCGCACATTTGCATAAATTGCACGATTTTTTCTATGACAATATCCAATCGACTTGCGGAACAGTTTTTGAGAAAGCTTTCAGCTTTCAAGAGACACCCAAATCATTGCATTTGATCATCATAAATGACAACTTATCTATGAGAGAATTCAACTCGGCACCATCATCGCTTGCATCATGTTGACAATGTTGCGTGTTGTGGTTCCATGACAAAAATAGATGCCGTTTCGAATGATCTCATTGATAAGGCGCCATATAACATTCAAATGCAATATGATTCTGGTATCTTTGGAAAGCAGAAAGCTTTCATAACAGGTATACCTAACTCTTCCTCAGATCGATGGTATAGGATTACAGCAGAAAAATGGCGCAACTGATAAAAATATTGCCATGTGCGTGGGGGGAACTCCCTCCAACCTTTGGGAAAACTGACTAAAGTTAGGAAAATTTATTGCGAATTTTTCGGGAAAGTTGGTAAATTGCCTCTTGGAGAAAGGCGAATTCCCTTTCCTTGCTCTCTTCTCTCTCTTTCTCCCTCTCTGTGAATACGAGGGAAAGTGAAGTTCCAAATTGCACTTGGCAAGAAAATAAAATGCCACAAACGTTAGTTTTCCTGCAGTGGTTACTCATTATCTTGTATACTCTCTTTGCAAAGTTACACATTTCTGCCATCGGTGGAAGAACTGCAGGAGTTCTTCATGTAAATGCTTCCTGATGCTCTCCTGAAAGCCATTTTTCATTGCTCCTGAATCACTTGAAATCTTCCTTCCCTGGTGTTGCCACTTCAGGGAAGGAATAGGGGCATTAGTTCGAAGGTGCCAAGCGAGGGAAATCGGGAAGATGCGCAGTATCACAAAAATTGCAGTTATTCGAAGTCTCCACTACTTCTTGGCTGGTGTGTCTGGGTATTGCTTTTCTGACCATCCCTCGTATTTTAAATTTTAACCTCGTGGAACTCTCACAAAAAATAACGACAGAAAACGCACCCCTTTTGGAAATCCAAAGTGCTTTGGAGAGGAAAGCTAAAACACAGGCATCAAAATACAACACTTCAATGAAATCACTAAATATTTTCTGGACAAGTGCAATCAGATCTTGATCAGCCCACGTAGGTATGATTGATTAAGTGTTTTATTGGCGGAGTTTCCTCCTCTCAATAATGAAACATGTGTAAACAATGTATGCACATACAGCAGTAGGTACATACATAGTGGCACACAAAAGTGTGGTTATGTCAATCAAAACATAACACACAAAACATAACACACATTAAAGGAAATAAATAGAAAATCGAATATAGATGCAGGATAGCTGAGCGCAGGTACAGGGTGATCCAAAAAAAAGGAAACTGAAATATTTTTCGTGGATTTTTTGATTCTGTAAAGTATCTTATGGTTCCAATCAGTGTGATGTAGACTGTGTCCTCTCAGGTCACAGCACGTGCATGCTGTTTCTGAAAGAGGCCCAGAAACCAAGACAATTGAGCAACATCTGAACTGAGGTGGTCCAAAGAAAAAAAGCGAATTGAATGAGTTTTTGGTTACTAATTTATTTCTGCAAGGTGTTGTATGCATTAAAATTGCCTCGACATGTCGAACATCATCCTCTTCATCCTGTTGAGTTATGGTGCATGATGCTTTTTCCCAAAATGAACTCAATGCAGGCAACTTTCATGCAAAAAACACCTTGCATAATCAAATTAGTAACCAAAAATGCAAATAAATCGCTTTTTTCTTTGGACCACCTCAGTTCAGATGTTGCTCAATTGTCTTGGTTTCTGGGCCTCTTTCAGAAACAGCATGCACGTGCTGTGACCTAAGGGATACAGAGGGTGCCGTTAGAACACATCAGGCTGATTGGAACCCCAAAATACTTTACGGAATCAAAAAATCCACGAAAAATATTTCAGTTTCCTTTTTTTGGATCACCCTGTATATCTAGGGACAGCTGAAACACTGCCACCACAAAAGGTGCACCAAAGATCAATTCGCTTTGTCTAAAATTGCACAATCCCACTCCCACACTTCCCCCGCACTTGCAATGACTACTTGTAGATAACTGTTCGAACTGTTTTAGCCAGCAGTAACCACATTCTTTCACCATGATCCATGCATCCGTCAGAAGATGACGTGACCATGCTGGGGGGTGAGAGCAAGTGGTATTTGATTCAAAGATGAAAGATTGAACTGGACTGTGTCTGCCCATACTTTAGCTCTGCTTATTTTCCTTTTCTGAAGATTTCCAATATCCTATCTTTTGTCTTTACAACAGTCTAGACAATGTAATTTACTTTTGGATTTGTATCAGCCACAAGTCGGCAAGAACTTGAGTCAAAAAGCGCTCCCACAGTGCTCCATGTGGGAGCTCTATGGGAGCGTTTTTTGACGGTTTTCCAACTGTGGGAACGCTGAGTGTTTAGGGCATGTGGGAGCTGCGCTCCCACGCCCTCAGGGCGGGCAGGAGCGCACGCTCCCAGAGCTCCCATGCACTTTGAGCACTGGTGTGCATCCTCCCTCGGCGAGGCACGGTAAATGAAATCTGCCATGTGTGTGCATCCTCCTTCGGCGAGGCATGGTGAATTCGGTCGGAAAGACAGACTTAAGTGGCCAGTCTGTTCGTCCTTCGGATGGGACTTAAAGAAGGAGGTTCCGTGTGCAGCATCACACAGCGCGCGTGAAAGAACACCTAGCTGCATGTCCAAGACAGAGGCCTAGCAGGTTACATGAACACAGAAGCCACTTGGTATCACCCGCCGATACTCGACGTCGGTTTCCTGCGGATTGGCAGTGCCATAATACCGGCAGTGTCGGCAGTTGTGACTGTGGTCTTGGGACCTGGAGCGGTGGGTGCTGTTGCAATTGCCCTCGGGAGTCTGCCGGTACCTCGCCGAGACCCTTGATTGGGTGCCTGAAGCGGTGGGTGCTGGAGCAGCTACTCTCAGGTGACATTTGCCAGTACTCGCCGGGACCATATGACTGACGGCACGACAAAAACATAAACGGTCGGACCACCAGCCTTAGGCTATCTGTCCATTAGACCCAAAGAAGAAGAAGAATATTTCTTGCAATATCTTTTGCGCACAAGGCTCTGCAGGTCCAGACAAGCTGGGCAGATCCCGCCCCATTAAAATTGGCATGCTGCTGGTCCCGGTATTTGATGCGGAATCCCAGTGGGGTTCCTGGCTTGGGACCGGGGCACGGTGGCGAAGAAATTTTGAAATGTTGGAGATCCTTCTAAGTGCAAAATTGTGGTTACTCCAAAAATTCAGCAGATGATTTTTTGCAAAATAGCAGTCCACAACCCGGCACCCCCTGCTGATGAAGCGAATTCCATCGCAATTTTGCGATCAGAAAATTCAAACGTGAAGTTTCACCAACTGTCCTTGGCAAAAATAAAGTGTGTTGTGCCTCAGCTGTTAGCCGCGGATTCCCGATGGAATTCCCATTTGGTAACAAACCAAGGGTGCCATTTAACCAGTGCCCATCTATCATAGTCACGTCACAGCCATCGGTTGCATTTTGTGGTTTTTGCACGGCGCTTTATTGGAAACAGGCACATAATTCCTGCTGCGGGAAACAAACTCTAAAGAAAATTTTCAGTAGTTAACATTCTTCAGGTGCCCTTAAATTATTTGAGTTCTCGAAAATCCCTCTGCGGAATAAACAGAAATTCCAGTCGGACACTTTTTCGGTTTTGTCTGGCTCGAGTGTTTGCGGGTGCCAAGCAGATGAAATGCGTTTTCCCAACATGAACATGACCGGCCACATTCATTTTTGATTATTGTTCCACAAAAATCAATGCAAGCAACAACGTTGACGAATAAAAAAAATCATCGAGAAAATTCGTGGACAAAACAAATTTTCTGAACCCAGATGATCAATTTCCAAGAAACGGCGCTTCCGTTTGCTCTTCCACTTTTGCTTTTGCAAAGTTGAAAGCATCGCAGCTTTGCGAAAGCACTGAATCGAGGTCAAACCATTTAATGGGTATGAAACATGGGGGGACATGAAAAAATGATAATTTTTGTTTGTAATCCGATTGAGACCAACTTTTGTCAAGGAATTCAATTATCATGGAATTGGAGTAATTAATTAAAACAGAAATACGAATATGCTGGCAATTTACACAAGAAAACCTTTCTGTTAAAAGCCATCCAGGAAAATTATTCCGCATCCGACAATAAAATCATCGATATCTTGGAAATGGCTGACAATAGTGGAAAAATGTGGAGAGCAAATTAATTGAAGAGCACATTTCAAACTCTGTTCCCCTCCCTACAGATTTTAGTTGTCAACCTTTTTTCAGTGCAAATAGTCAGAACATTCGGTGCAATAGACCCAGCGAATGTTAAATTTTCCAATCCTGAAGGAAATGTTCAAAAACAATTTGTCAAACCCTGGGAATGCTGAAACTCCTAAAAGTTGCATTGTTCTTTGCTTTTTCGTCTTCTTTCTTATATTTGCCATTTTTCATTTTCTGATTTCCAGATGGATTCACCAGAACGCGACATCAGCCTTGATCCTTCACTGATCCGTTGTGCCGATCGGTCAGAAGACGTTGTTCCTGCACCAAACACCACCAAACAAATGCTCTCAGTTTTCAAAAACATTCAGGAGAATGCAGGAAAGGAACTTCTTCATGATGGTGAGATCTATTCTACGAGTAGACGTAATTCTGACAAAACTCTGATACACGCACGTGACCGCACATCATGTATTTTAAATCTGAAAAATAGCATCACAAAAACAATCTAGAAGTAACAAGAAAATTCTTAATCCTTTGAAGTTTTCTGTTTGGTCAAGTTCTAGGTCCGAAAAGTGCTGGCCACGAGCCAGCTTGGCCGTGGCCAGCAGAAAACACGAAAAAACGGCCGTGGCAGCTGACAAAATAGACACACAATTTCGAAAGTGAAAGTGGGCCCAGCTTTTTTGCTTGGAATTCCGGAGTACCCCATTTTGACTTCAAGATCTGTTTTCGAGAACTCAGGTGACGACTTTCATTTGCCGCGGGGACCAGGTGTCCAGGGAACTCGGATGGATGATTTCCTTTCTCCTCTCCCCTCTTGTTCAGAGCACCGAAATTGTTGGATTTTCGTCCCGTCACCGACAGGAAAGTTCATCCATCCTGTGATACATTTCACTATTGCAGAAGGGCGCAGGCCAAAATAACATAAGTCATGTCCACAATAAACAAATGCGATGAGGATGGGGACATGTATATGTACGAGTGCAGGTACGGTTTGTGCTGCTTTTATTTTAAAAAACGAAAGTGAAAGTGCAAACTACGTCCACGAAATGTACCTATCTCGGTTACTCCAAATGCAGTCTGCAATTCAGGACTGTTAACTAAGTGTCAACTCAAAGCCGAGCGTCACCAAGGAAAATGTCCAAGCATTTCAACCCCTTGCCAATTTCTGACACGAAACTTCTGAAAAGTTTTCCAGACCCTATGATCTTTCCAGGTCCAAAACCCTTGAAGCGTTTCACACCACCTCCGGACTACAAAGAGCAGGCAAGTAGCAGCACCGAGGAGGAAGAGACTGATTCAGAAGAGGAGGAGGATTCAAGTGAACAGGAGAATGGAGGACAAGAGAATGGTATCGTTCGATCATCCTACAAAGTGGAGGACGAATATCTCAAACAAGTGAGCCTTGTAATACTGCGCATGTTTGGTTACTTATGAGCATAATCATGACTATTTTGGACTGTCGTCACTGGCTGCTATGACTATTTTGGACTATCGCCACTGGCTGCGATGCATCCTGCAAAGTCAACGCTTTCTTCGATCTTTCTTCGTTTCATTCTTCATCGCGGATCATCGCAGTCTCGTTTGCCAGATTAACAGCTCATTGTCCTTCGCCGCAAGAAATAAGCTGAGCTCAACAGCCTGCAATGTCCAAGCAACGCTTTAAGATCCGACGGTCATTGCCCAGAAGCAATAATTTTCTCTTTCATTTTTCGATGGCGAGATACGGAGGGCTTGAGACTTCTCCAAATTAAGGGGTAAATATGCTTTTGAATCACTCCTTTTGAAATGAATGTTGAGTTCACCCAAAAGATGTTCTGTTGTTTCGCTGAAATGTTTCGCTTAAATGTTGTTTTATTTTTGCCATTTTATGATTGTGATGCATTTGCGTTTATTCCCAACAGAACACAGCCAAAGCGAAAGCGCTGAGAGCAAAATTCGAAAAATGGGAACAGAAGGTGGCTGAAGAAAATGCTGTTGACCTTCAGAATGGCAGCGATATGGAAAATACTCAAAGCCTGGAGCCAACCAGCAAGATCCGTGCAAAATTTGAGGCGCTCAAAGATGAGACCACAGTAAAGAATAACAATAGGAGCCGGCCAAAGGTCAACCGATTTCTCGTAAGTTATGTTTTTGATATGAGTGTTTTCCAAAGCACACTTCAACATAAAAGCACAGAAATTAGTGTAAGAGTTATATTTCCAACTGAAATCTGTTGCTAACTGCTTGCCTGGATCTTCCATTGATCACATATGGAGATTGCATAACCTGCTCGGACATGAAACGAAGGCCAAAATGCATATTAACACCCAAGGCTCCACATCAAGAGCTTTGGGTGTCACAAACTTCCTGGGCAGCGTTGTCCAGAAACTCCAACCATCTTCTGGACGACGTCGAAAGACTCTCAGATCTAGCAGAGACTGGGGTTTCTGTTTACAAAATGAGACACGAGCATTTCTCTGTTTCCTTTCTTTTCTCCGTTGATTCATGCATATTTATTTGCCGGAAAATATTTTTAGTTTATTCATCTGGGCAGTGTTGACGTCCGGCCGCACTTGATTTTGCTGAAGCAAAATTCCGGCAATGTTTATCTATGCAACATGTCTTCTGAGTCGGAGATCTGGATATCACCTGCTTAATGTAATGCTAGCCAGTGCTTAAATTGATGGGGAGCGCAGGGGGCGACGCCCCCAGTCGCCCCCCAAGACACATCAGTCTTCGTTCCCCCAAACTATCCAATTTGCCTTCTTAACAATGCTAATTTAGAGGAATCAGGGTCTTTTGAGACAGTTGAAACGGTTTTATGAAATTCATCCAATCTTGAGTTCACAGCTTTTTGCAGAGATCCATACATATCATAAAGCGTTTTCTGTTTTTGGTTTGCGAAGCGGAGACCAAAAATGTGTCCGCAATCTGGCCGAATTTCAATTTTGGCAAAAAAGTGTCTCCAAATCAGAAAAAAGTCAGCCATTCTGCGCAACCTGGCTCTGTTCAAAATGATGCCCAAAATTGCAAAATCAGGCCCAAAATTGCCAAAATCAGGCCCAAAATGCACACTGAAATTGCAAAAATTCTCACACCCCAGACCCCCATGCGCCCCTAGTCACTGTTTCACAATTTAACCACTGGTGCTAACTGCAATGAGAATCTTGAAAATGTCAGTCAGATGATATGTCACTTTGCTTGTCCGATGTGGGATTGGGAACAGCTGCATTTGGTGGACTGGCATAGATTCCAGAAGGGTTTTCGGGATTTGCTTTATCTGCGTGGTTGGGGAAGAGAGTGTTTTCAATGGAGGAATGGGTGTTGTTCTCTGGTGGTGGAGTGCCACCACCGTGGTTGCGTCACTCCAGAGAGCTCTGCTGCTGCTTTCAAATTTTAGATCTTATCATCTGCCTCTACCACATTCTCGAGTAGTGCTAAACTGGGGGATAAGTTGGAACGGATTTCAAATTTGAGAGCAGCTGCTCCATGGAGGTGCTCCAGTACGTAGCAGGTCACTATCACCAACCCAACCATGATCCTAAATGGTCACATCTTCCCCATATTGCTGGTTAATTAAATTGGTGCTGCTCAGAAGTCAGGATTGGGTTTAATTTTTTCGTTCTTATTGCTTCCCATTGCTTCACTTGTTTTCTTATCGCTTGCTGTTCCTGCTTGGTACTTTTTGACTTCTAAAGTTACGTTTTCTGTTGTTCTTTTCTTTAACTTTTCTACTGCTGGATTTCAGGCACACCAGCCTAGCCAACAACTTCTAAATTGAGCCCAATAATATGTGCTACATGGGAGGCCGTGAATGCAAGCACTCCCGAGTGCATTTTTCGGCCTTTCGCATGCCGGCAATGTGCTCAATCACGTCAGTAACTTTCCCAGGGGGTGAGAGGCTGAAGTGCAAGAGGAGGATACGCATGACCGCAGTGAAAAAAATGTTTTTCCATAAAAATGACCAGAGCACATTTTATGGGATTATTGTTTTGGTACATCACACTTGCTCGCAACTCGCATTCAGATGACGGTCATTTTCTAATATTTTGACCGTCAGAAAATTGTAAAAAAAAAAGAGCACGTCGCGGTGACACGTGCTCCGAGAAGCAGAAATGCATTCGCATGTGCCCACATTCACTGCTTCCGAACAATATCTTGAGAAGAGATTTGAGCATCGTAAACCGTTGATTAAATATGATTTTTGTCCATTTTTGTTAGTGAACCACTTCCACATGATAACACGAAGTCATCTTGGAGTTTTGCAAGCCCATCGCCTGTGAAGAGGCACTTATGCCGGTGCTGTTTATCCAAATGGGAAGAGCATCAATTGCAGTAGCTGATAACGATCATTCATCTTTCGATTTCTCCTCAATGGTGCCTCCTGCCTCATTGTGAACACGAATGATCTGTATTTTGAAATAATTTAGGTGAGCTTTTTTGCCTGAAATGTGATGTGTTCTCTGAAAACAAGTACTTATAACAAAAGGACTTTGAGGATGGATGGGAACCCTGACATTAAAATCAAGATTTAACCCTAGTCCACGGGACATGTCATTTGGGTCTTGAAGTGACTTTTGCCTCCACCACGAATGGCAAAAAAGTTCAGTGTATTTTCGGGTGTTTTTGGAAAATTTGCTGCTGTTCACCAACACGACTGCTTGCTTTCTGCAAGTGATGAAGAAGATTTTTGAAGAACACGCCAAGGTAGCCCTTATCTTATCTCATATCATCTATGTATCTGGTGGAGTTGTAGAGTTGTTCTGGGGATTGCCAAAAGATGGAAAACTCTGGTTCCGAAAAAACCCAGAGGAAGAACAGCATGGTGTCAATGCTGGGCTAAGGTGTACTTGAGGCCAGACTGAATTGGCAAAAACTGCGGAAGATAATGATGCTTGAAAAGGCAGGAATGCAGATTTACACTAAATTCGTGACATCAGCATACTTCTACTGGTAGCTGTACCCCCATCCACCTCAGCAGTCACACGCTTATCTCTCTAGTGTGAACACAACGAACAATCATCACTGGCAACTCTTGTGGATTGATCAAACTGGCAACCCAAAAAAAAACCACCACCAGCACCACACGTAGGCCAAGCCGTTAGCCGAGAACAGTTTTACACTTATGAATGTATCAAATTTCATTTTCCTCTTGCGTGAGTCACCCTGCTCCTGCACACACATACATGCAAATGTGTTTGTACAAAATGTCAGTGTTGACAACTGATCAGAATGCGTCTAAATATTGATTGAATTTGAAACAGTGTCGTTTTTCAAGGGGGAGGGGGACTTAACGCACCAATGTGCATTCATTCTGATTCGTATTGTTGAACAATGTGTGTAAATAATTATCGTCACGTGTTATCTGTTTACGAGTTCATAGTGTGTGATATTTCCACGATTTTCTTTTCCTCAGCTGTATGTTTTTTGATGTGAGACTGTGCAAATTTGGTTTCAACCATCAGTGATTTCACGAGATAACATTCTGCCATTTTCAACAGCACATCTGAGATTATTGTCCATTTGTCATTGTTTTCTTCAATAACAACCAACCACAGCTTGAGAGCCTAAAAAAAGTTCACAAAATGCTTGCCCTCAATTGGAACCAGATTGGTACAGTCTTGCATTTAAAGAAACACTCAACAAAATATGCTAACTTGTTGCCTCACCATGAACACATCTTCATCTCTTCATTGATCTGGGTTGTTCGCTGCTGCAAAACATAGTGCATGGCAAGGTGTTCGTATCAAGAGTGAGATTTGACAATTCCTTCTAAAATTAAGGACAGATGGGGTGTTCAGTGTGAGGAATTAATAGTTTTTTAACCAGTCTGTTGGGCTGCAGCAAACACTCGGAAATCAGATCTCATATTATCAACCCTAGCTAGTCAGACTCACAACGTTGGCATTCCATAATAGATGATGCAAACTAGGAATGAACTGTTGTTCCATTCACAATGTCA
>JASGXE010007492.1:0-19096 GCA_030068105.1 Sinentomon sp. SZTP_YWyxl | reverse complement strand
ACCAGAACATCTGCACTGTCGCAGAACCTCAGGTCATTGGTCCCGACGTGGAGAATAACGAACTCAACGTTTTCCAGCAGTGAAAATGACGATGAAACAAAACTTGTCAACTGTCGGATTTTCACTCCAGGCAGTGACAAAACACTGACCCCAGGGTGACGCAAAAACTTATCCATGCCCCGCACCATGGAATCCCCCAGCACTAGGACCTTATCACGGGGTGAACCGGTGAGAATTTGCCGTCGAGGGATGTACGACCTTGGGCGAGACCTGCTCGTCCCATTAGGGGCAGGGAGTTGGACGGACGGCCTAGATCCATCCGAAGAATGGCGAGAATGGTTGGTCGGACCGTCATTTGAAGGCGTTTCTCGGGAAACCAGTGGCCTGTGATTTCCAGAATGGGCCATGTTGGGAGGAGGTTTCGACGTGTCGAGATTGTGTGTACCGATGGGTACACTGAAGCACTGAATCGCTGGAATAGCATTAATAGTAGACGCAGGAGCACTCATAGGACGATCACTTATCGGACGAACACCCGAGAGTGAAACTCCACTCGGCAAGCCCCTTTGACAAGCCGGGTTGTCAGAAGCCAAAACGCGGGCGTATGATTCAGATTCTCCACACGGGGGGTAGGAAATTTGGGTTGCGGGCAATGGTGAATCATATGTTGAACAAGCTGGATGGCTGTTTGTCGAAGATGTTCGAGCGAACAGTCCAGTCGGCGATGAAACTTCAGTAAGGACTGGATATAGCCGGCTCGATAGAATCGGCGGGTCGACAGAAACATAACTGTCAGATGCCTTGAGAGCCGACAAAGAAGCCGACCCCGATGAGCAGGAATTTCCGAGGGACACCTCAGCAACTGAATACCTGACTGTCGAGGTTGGTTGAGCAGCACTAACTTGACACTGACCATCTGCAGGCTTGTCAGGAGCGTGAGCCATCGGTGACAAAACATCAACAGAGATCGAATTATTATTATTACATTCAATACTGCTTCAAAAAAGAAATGGAAGCAGGACAACAGTCAACATGAAATGGTCAATTATCAAGTGAGGAAGGAAAAAATCTACGGATTGTTTTGTGGTGTGACTGCCTGTGAAGCAAGGGCACGGGAAATAATCGGTGATGCTGCTATTCTTCCCAACAATTGTGGTCAGCAAATTTGCACTCGCTCTTCAAGTTGAGGTTTTGTCCGTGTAAAAGAGGTTTTCCCACAATAACCGGAAAACATCTCCATAAATGACTGCAGAAGAGAACTTATCACCTTCATTGAACGTTCAATTGAACGATCCCTTCCACTGCTACCGCATTGCTACAGCATATAAACCGTGCAACCTAACAAGCAGACCACTGTTTATACCGGTGTCTTGTTCAAAATCCAGAGACTCCTCCTAATTGCAAGTGGAGATGGATACAAGAAGACGAGGACATTCTTCCAGTGTGGACAGAACTGCCGGAAGCCACAAAGGCGTGTGCAGAACTTTTGAAATGCTCATGAAAGTCTTGTACCTATACCAAAGGGAAAGTGCAAATCCTACAAGGAAGCAATGAAGTGTTCAGTACTTTTTACATGTGTTGATTGTGAAATCCAGGCATAGCATTGATCAAAAATTTTTGAAGCAGTATTGAATGTAAAAAAAAAAATAATAATAAAAACAATGGGCAAAGGTTGAGGTTGGAACATGGCAGTTTCAGTTTTACAGGGTAGCCCTAAAGACTTTGGCCATATAAGCATTTGTCGTTTTTATCATAACCTTAACCAGCTCTCACCATCGGGTGTCAACACTTGAATCGTACCTCTTGTGGAAGCTATCGGGAAGCCTGAAGGCTTTTGCCATAGTACAACACTAAATGTGCCGTTTTCATCATATTTTGATGATATGAAACGTTTTTCTTTCTAGATCTAACTTCGATATGTAACCACTTTAATTGCAACTACGTGTGCATGTGATCCACATGTTACGATCCATGTGTTGACATCCACGGTTTTCGCTAGAACATGTTTCGGTTCAAACATATAATGACAAAAGCAGCAAATTTTATTTTCTGGAGTGGCCGAAGATTTCGGCCCACACTGTGTGGGCAGGTGCGGTCCCAGCTTACGCGGCTATGGAGCAGTGACTTCTGGAACAGAAACGGACTAGCCCTTTCTGAAAAAGAACAAAAAGGAGGAGAACAAGGCCAAGATAGCATCTGAGTGACTTTCATATTACACACTGTCCTTTCGGAACCAGGTGAAAATCTGGAGGGGGTTCCATACCTCAGTGACAGACAACCATTATGTTAGTGATATCCTCCCACGAGGTGAGCTTCTTTTCACAAAATGCACGATTCAATCATTATCTGCTCAACAACAAAAACATGCGAGTGGTGAGTAAAGAAGCTGCATCAGCTCATGCTGAATCTGCTGGGTTGGGTTGATATTCGCATAGCGGAGTAGAAGGATATAGTGTGCGCACAGAGCTTCTCTTCAATGGACAGAGAGTGGACTGCGGATTTCTGCTGCAACTGCGGCGCCACCGTCGAAAGAGGGACGAGAAAGACGCAGATGAAATCGACGCGCAGTCAGTCACAGTGCGTGTTTTCCAAAAAGGGAATCCTGAACTTTTGCGAAATCATCGGGGAACGTATCCCGAATTACATTGGGGGGATCCCAAATAACCCTGTAACAAACGACCACACAGGGCCGTCCTTTTCTGAACTGTGGCCCCCGAATTCTTGGAGACCCCGAAAAATAGACAATGACACTGAAAGACACACTTGGAAAATCGGCCAGAAATGACACTCTGAAGAAGATCAGAAAACTCCGGAGACCCCGGGAACAACCCTAAACGGTTACTCATGGCTGTCCGGTTCGGCGCTAGTACCCCAATGGTGGGCGAGGCCCCCCGAAAAACACGAATCACCCTAGAAAGTCGATGAAACATTTACAAATCGGACAGGAACGACTCTGAATGATTTGATCGGCAGCCACTTACACTGAACAGTCACTTATAGGGTTGTCTGGTTCGGAGCTATGCCCCCCTGTTGGTTGGCGAGACTGCCGATAAACGGAGAACGCCCTGAAAGTCGGTGGAACACTTGGAAATCGTCGGGGAACAGCCACCACCCTGAATTTGATCGGGGATGCCCGAAAAACCCCTTCGGAACAACCATAAACGGTCACCTTGCGCTCATCATTTTGGAACTGTGCCCCAGAAAGTGGGGGACCTCCCGAAAAAAGGAATAATCCTGATAGCCGATGAGACAGTTGGAAGTCTGTTTGGGACGACTCTCGCAGTTGATCGAGGATCCGCAGGACTCAGCCCCATGGAAAAATCCTGAGCAGTTACCTAGGGCCGTCCGGTTCGGCGCTATGACTCCCGAAAGATGATGGTCCCAGGAAAAACAAGGAATTTAAACATTTCAAAAAGTGGGATGGAAGTGCAAAAAGCATCAAAACATCCAATGACCTTGATGGTGAAGAACTTGGATAGATAGGTCGAGAATGATCCCGAATCGGATCGGGAATAGGCCTGACTGAAAATCTAAGGAAGAATCAGGAACACCCAGGAATGTTCAAGAAGAAATAAGAAAAAACCATAGACACTTTTTGAAGAGGTGGCCCTGAGCTCAACGAAAATGTTTGAGCGCCCGCAAATCGCCCAAAAGAACCCAACCATCCGAATTTTATATGACCGCTGACGATGAATGTTTATTTCGCTTGTGCAAGTTTGCGAAATGGAAGCTGGTTGCGACCAGGGGGTTTCGGATATTCCCATCAATCCCAAGGTCGTTCTTGGCCGAGGTGTTCCATCTGTTTTCAGAATCATTTCATAGTTTTCATAACTGCGAACCTGACGGCCCTGATTGACCTTTCACGGCTCACGGCTGTTCCCAGGGGGTCTTCATGGTTTGCCCCATTCAAATTCAGGATCGTTCCTGGACTATTTACTAGTGTTTCACCAACTTTTTGACCGTTCCCTCTTTTTGGGTGTCCCCCACCATTCGGGGGCCATAGCGCCAAAACTGGACGGCCCTGAGAGTGACCTTCCATCGGTTGCTCCCGGGGGGTTTTCCAGGTTTCTCCGACAAAACTCATGGTCGAACCTGACCTGTTTCCCAGTGTTCACCGACTTTTTGGATCATTCCCTCTTTTTCGTGTGTCCCACTCCAAACCTGACGGCCCTGGTGACATTTCACGTTTGTTCATGGGGGGTCTTCTGGGTTTCCCCGATCTCACTCAGGGTCGTTCCTGGTCTATTTTCCAAGTGTTTCAGCGACTTTCAGGATCACTCTCCCTTTTCGAATGTCTTACCATCCAAGGACATAGCTCTGAAACGAACGGCCCTTGTGCTCGTTCAGGGTGTTCACGGGCGTCTTCGCGGTTTCCCCGATCAAATTCAAGGTCGTTTGCATGACAATTTCTCAGAAAATCCGCTTGATTCATTCCCATTCACAATGGTGTTCCGCCAGCAAAACGCATTGCCTTTTCGCCGAGTCGTCCCTCTTTCGACATTAGCGCCTGCCTACGGACGGAACGCGCAACAAGCGCTCGTGCGCACACTATATC
Source organism: Sinentomon sp. SZTP_YWyxl (assembly GCA_030068105.1). Taxonomy (NCBI): domain Eukaryota; kingdom Metazoa; phylum Arthropoda; class Protura; order Sinentomata; family Sinentomidae; genus Sinentomon; species Sinentomon sp. SZTP_YWyxl. The sequence continues at coordinate 14,541 of JASGXE010007492.1, read as the reverse complement.
CTTCCATATTCGGAATGCAATGCATCTGTGGCAGTTGACTTCGGGTTACCTGCCCTCCAGCCTGTAGAATGCATTTCAGTTGCGCGAGTTTCAATTCTATCCCCTCCTGCCCATATCCGATTTTATTTGGACCATGTTGCTTTACTTTGCCGCAAACAATGGCAAATAACACCCAAGCCAACCGCATTACGAACCCTACAACTAGCGGTTAATTCACTCGAGACCGCACCACTTACTACGGGCTTTTCACGTGATTGGCCAAAATTCTTTTTCGCCACGGGCAGAAGAGCGATGGACAATCCAGTAGCGGTTTGGCCCGATCTGGAGCAGGTACCATAAGTACCCACAGTGTCTCTGGAGCCTACGCCCATCCATGTTGTTGGTGGTTATCAAAAACGTTTTCGGTTTGTGGCTGTTTTTTCATTCAGATTTTCAGATAAATCAGCAACGACATTAACTTGTTTTCAGTAATTTTCACATCTTCCTTGCAGTTTTTGTAAACCCGATCACTGATTTTGTCCAAATTGGCCCTTAGCATTTTCATCCCGTTTGAGAGCCCGTGAAATATAAGGACTGCCTATAGTATTTATATTTCACCACGAAATTTTAAAAATTAAAAGATTTTCAGCCTGAGATTCAAGGACAGTCCTGTCTTTAAATTTTATCTGGAATTCAAGTAAAACCCAGGAAACATTTCAGTTAGGCATGAAATTTAAGGATTGACAAGACTTTAAACTTCAAGAATTTTGAATGTTTTGTGAAATTACTCCAGTTCTTAAATTTCCATTGAAAATCATTAAATTTCTGAAATTGTTTTTCAGCATGAAATTTAAGGATTTGGTAGTCCTTAAATGTCATCAGCTCCCTGATGAGGCATATTCCGTTCATCAACCAACAAGAAATTGGGCAGATTTCCGTCGAATTTGTCGGAAGGTACTGTGCATGAATTAGGTTTATTGGCCCGCTGGAATTGGTGTGGCACTGCAGGCGTGAGATCGTCGGATCTGTTTTCTTTCGCCTTGGCCTGTGCTCGGGTTAACACATGAGAACAGTGGTTTGCCTGACACTTTCGGAAATGTCCTCGCGCATCTTCGCTTCCGAACATGTGTTCCCTAGGATGATCTCAAATGCGCCGTTCCCTTCGTCATAAGAACCAGAGTCCACCCTCAGGTGTCCCGTCCAACTGACAGGTTCAAGCAATTTGGGGGGAGTGCTTCCAATCAGCATCCATCTCCGATGAGGAGTCATTCCATTCACTCTCCGACTGTGACATGACCCCATCTTCCCCGACTTCCTCACATGAATCGGAAAAAAGGTCATTCTATTTGCCCGGACTCGCAGAATCTCCTTCCGATTCACAATTTCTGTCTGTGCATTCGTATGCGCTCTCAGCAGTCATACAAGGAGCGCCGGCAGGTAAACTGTTGTCACCAGAAACATTCCAAGGATACTTTTTTGAACTGCCGTGGAACGCGTCGAAATGTTCTGTTACAGATGCAAGAGTTCAAGGTTGAGGAAGCTCACATTGATTCAAATGTCGAGGCAAATGATAAGGAACAACTGCAGAAGTTACTTACAAAATACAGTGATCTTCTCACCATATCCATTTACAATTTGGGCACCACAAACATCTTAGATCAAAAGGTTATTTTGAATGAAAACCTTCCAGTTTTTAGTAAAGCATACAGAAGAGCCAACAGGATTTCGATTTAAATGGAAAAGATTACAAATGGTATATTGGAAGCCGGACTCATTAAACGAATTGCCTGCAGTTCGTACTGCTCCCCCACAATACTAGTTAAGGCGTAAAGGAAAGGACGACCGTTTAGTTCATGATTTCCGCAAATTGAATGAAAAAGTTGTGCCCTTACCATCGGTGATGCCTCAGATCCAAGAATGCATAAATAAATTACATGGGTGTGGTGTGTTTGTCAGCGTCGATCTCATTGAGGCCTATTTCCAAGTCCCGATAAACGAGGATCGATCCCGCAATTGCCTGGCGTTTTCAACGGAAAGCTCGATATTTCGGAATGAAGTATTACCAATGGGACTTCGTTCGTCGGGACACATCTTTGGTGCTGCCATTTCGGCCGCCTTGCAAGCAGTTTCTCGCCACTGTTTTTCCTTGAACTGTACATGATTTGGTGTTGGGGACGTCAGAGGTCCCTGAACTCTTACACAATTTCTGGTTGGTTCTTCAGGCCCTGAGAAATGGAAATTTTTCTATTGGTTTAAAGAAATGCAAATTTCTCACCCGACGACTAGAAATTTTGGGGCACGTTATTGAGAATGGATTGGTAACAATATCGGACAAGAAAGTGCAAAAAGTGAAGAGGCTGAAATCACCTACGAATATCAAGCAAGTTCGACAAGTTATAGGGCTGATGAATTTTTTAGGCGATTCATTCAGGCCTCAATATTTTGAGCCGTCCTGTTGTGGCGCTTCTCAGTCAGAACACCCATTCAAGTGGGGAGTGTAAGAAGAAAGTTTTTTGGAACTAAAACGGCGACTAAAGGAACCCCTTGTACTGGTCATCTTCCAACCCCACCTAAAAGGAAATACGTTCTTGTACACAGATGCAAGTGGCTGCGGAGTTGCCACATGTCTGGCACAGTAGATAGACGGAAGGGAACACATGCCATTGCATTTTATTCAACTATTGACAAGCGCCGAAGCAAAAATGCACGTGACGTTTTTGGAAATTTTAGAGTTCTATTCAGCTTTGCAAAGTTTCCGTTTTTATATCGCTTCATGCCTGTTCACATTAATAAAGGACTCACAGGCCCTTAAGGATATACACACACAACCTAATACCCTGTTTACATCTGTTTTTTAATTATCATTAAAAAGTTAATGATCATCAAAATCGCAAGTGTAAACGCTTTTTTCCAATTTTTTCGATTAATGACGTTCCGGAACATAATTTATTTTTCAGTTTTTGTCATCAATTTTAGATGTGAACACCAAAAATAAGGGAACATCACCAGAAAGATAATTTATTTTAATTATGTTCCGAACATAATTTATTTTTAATGACGTTCAACACGTTTCGTGTTTTTGCGGTCGCTTGAGCACTTTTGAACGAACAGAAGCACAAATTCGACAAATCATGCTGCAGAAATGTTGCTGGCCATTCAAGGACACCAAAAGAAAAAGATGGAACAGCTTCGAATATCCACCAAAAATGTAAATAATTTTTTATGGAATCTGAAAAATTCACGGTGCTGCTGCATATCGAACCCCGGACCTCTTGGTCTGTAGTCGAATGCTCTACCACTGCGCTATTCCCCCAATCTGAAAATTCCGTTCTAAAAGAACGCTCATATTTCACTGCTACTGTTTCGCAGCGAAATTTTCAAAGGGAACAGCAAGCGCAATTCTCGGTCTTTTTTAATGATGTTTGGCGAAAATGCAAATGTAAACGGGTCAAAATAAATGATCATTAATCGACTGTTTCGATTAATGAGCTTCCTTTTAATGATCATTAAAAATTCAGATGTAAACACGGTATAACCGTACGGCAAGACTAGTCCGGATATTTCATATTTTCCTGACTTCGAATTTAAGGTGGTTCACAAACCTGGAAATTCTCGTTTTTTTGTCTGTTGTTGACGGGTTGTCCCGTTTGAAACAGAAGGACACAGGTGATAATCCCGATAACAACACCATACAACAACGTGAAGGTAGGTACGTAATTCACAGAAATACAGAAGTTCACAAATTCCAGCATGACGTTTCAAATTCCTCAAACATTTAAAATAAAATCATAAAATATCCAAAGATGTTTGTGGGTCTCTCGCCAACTCCGTGATACTAAAGGAGTACGAAATCTCACGGTCGCGTCAGAATGAGTGAACCCTGGGGGTTCAAAATCACACGGTCGCGTCAGAATAAGGGTTCCCTGTGGGTTCAAAATCACACGGCCGTGTCAGAATGAGTGTAGCTAGGGGAGTTCAAAATCATACGTCCGCGTCAGAATGAGGATACCTTGGAGGTTCAAAATCACACGTCCGTGTCAGAATGAGGGTAGCTAGAGGGTGCAAAATCACACGGCCGCGTTACAATAGGGTAGCTAAAGGGGTTCAAAATCACACGGCCTCATCAGAATTTGGGTACCCGGGGGTTTCAAAATCACACGGCCGCGTCAGAATGAGGATACTCTGGGGGTTCAAAATCACACGGCGGCGTCAGAGTGAGGTACCCTGAGGTTTCAAAATCACACGTCCGCGTCAGAATGAGGGTTCACTGGGGGTTCAAAATGACACTGCCGCGTCAGGATCAGGTTATCCTGGGGGTTCAAAATCACACGGCTGCGTCAGAATGAGGATACCCTCGGGTTTCAAAATCACACGGCCGCGTCAGAATGAGGGTAACCTGGCGGTTCAAAATCACACCGCTGCATCAGAATGAGGGTAGCCAGGGGCGTTCAAAATCACACGGCCGCGTCAGAATGAGGGTAGCTAGGGGGTTCAAAATCACATGGTCGTGTCAGTGCAGAATGAGATATGGATGTCCCGGAAATATCTTCCGCAAGGTTTAACACCTGTTCCACGTCCCGTCCGCCATCCTCCTCTTACCTATCAGTCCTCTATTTTATGTCCAATCTCTCACATTTTTTCTCTCCTCTTAATTTACCTTCCAACCCATACCTCTCCCTGACCCCTGCTTCTATTCTCCCTCTTCTTCCATCTGCGTTCGTCAGCCCTCCGTTCGTCCACCATCCTCTTGTACCCGCTTACTATCCTCCTGCTTATTACCCTCACGCGCAGCCGTTCCTTCTCAGTCTCTCCCCTGTCCCCCAACTCCATGTTGTCGTCCACGTTGTCTGTCTCCACCTCATCACCTCATTCAGTGTCATTCTACACCTCATCTCTTTTCTTCCCGCCTCTGCTTCCTCCCCATTGTTTGTCCTTCTTCAAGTGCCTGCACTATCGGAAGTTCTATTCCTGGAAGTTTACCTTGTATGCACGGCGTGCATACAACCCAATGCCATACAAACCCATACAAACCAATTCCATACAAACAAACCCCACCGATAATGTCGTTATAACTGATCCACTGGAAAATGCATCCTTTCTTAACACTTATTTTGCGTCTGTTTTTCTCCTCAAACAGTTACTGTTGACAATATTGCTAACGTCAGCCTAATGGAATATAATTCCGAAGGTTCGAGCCCCTCTATTTTCATGCCGGTAGGCATGAAAATAGAGAAGATGATAATTTATCTTCTGGCATGAAAATAGAGAAGATGATAATTTATCTTCTGGCATGAAAATAGAGAAGATGATAATTTATCTTCTGGCATGAAAATAGAGAAGATGATATTTATCTTCTCCGTCGCGTAAAGTCAAAAAATTCCCATGGCCCTGATGGTATACCCAGCAGGCTCGTAAAGGAACTGGCTCCCTCCTTGTGCTTTCCCTTGCTGTTTCCCCTCTTCGTTACAAAGGTGCACCGGTAATATGGGCCGAGGACTAGCGTCCAGTTTCGTTAACTTGCATTTTCTCAAAACGTTTCGAGCGCAGCCTTTGCAATTTCATCACAGCTCACCTAGATAGCATGAATTTTTCCATCCTTATCATTTTGGCTTTGGGTGTAAGCGCTCCTGCGAATCACAAATTGTATTTTTCGCTGACGACACAGAGCTCAGTCACGTGACAATGGACTATATCAATTCATGCAATTTTCTTGGATTTGGCTAAAGCATTTGACTTAGTAGTCCATGCCAAACGTCTTGAGAAGCTCGAAAGCATTGGCTTGCCGCGCTTCGTAATCACTCTTGTTAAATATTCTGGAACAATTGAAGTCTGGCAAGAAATACGTACTTACGGTGCATTTTGAATACCCGGGCCATAGGAGATTTTTCAGACTTTTGAAGCACGGGGCAACGTAATTCCCCATTTCGCGTGTTCCGCAAAACACATTACATGAAGCACTGCATTTCACAGCGCTTACTAGATAGGGAACAACATTGCCCCTGCTTCAAAAGTCTGATAAAAATCTCCTATGGCCCGCGAATTCCGAATGGCTACGTATATTTCTTAAGAGATCTCATATTTTCATAACAATCTCATATTTTCATAACAGAAACCCAACAGAGCGAAGAATAATATTCCAGATCTTTGACAAAAACTGACTGACGGCAGAAAAATAAAAACTAACGAAGGCTGTGCCAATCCAGATTTAGCAAGAACCTTGCCTGCAGTCTTGATTGGCACATACGATTTTTTACGACCTCGTATAGGTGTATTAAAGGTGAAAAAGGCGAAGCAGAAAACCCGATTTCGATGAAGGATCATCGTATGAGGGATCCTGCCAAACTTGCATGAAGATCTCAGTAATCATGTTTTTTGTTTTGTTGTTTCCCTCAGGATGAATGTGATCCCACAAAATTCATAGTGTACAGCTCAGGACTAACTGAGAGAAAAGAGGTTGGTAAGAAAACGCTTCACTGTATTTTATTAGATGCATACTTGCAATTTTTATCATCACTAGCTGCGCAGGCTGGGAAAAGGTATCCAGAATATCCAGTATATTGTGTAAAACATACTTTTTGGATAACAAAGAGAGCGCCTGCGTGGTGAGCTGGTCCCTTGTCACGTTCCGTCAGCTTTTTAAGGGTAAAAAGGAACGTAAAACGATAACTCATGCTGCACGTTCCAGTAAATTTTAAAGGGTGAAAAGGAACGTCAAACGATAACTCATGCTTATTTGATTGAATTTCATCGACTCAGTTTCGTGAAACAAACCAATAATGTGTTGAATGAACGACGTCCTTTCCTCGTTTAATGTGAAATGGCCACAGTTGGCTTTCTTCGACGTGCACGCTATTCGATTTTAACAGTTTTCTCCATCCATATAATTATTTACGAAATTCTGAGACCTCGACACGCCGGTGGGTTTTGTTAGCCCGGGTACAAAATAACACCAAAAGAACACTTTTCGCTTTCTATGTTTTTCATAACACAGGCTTTGTTTGTTATACCCCCATTATCTCCTACCCAGCACTTCTTTTCCACTTCGTGTCCATTTCTATTTCTCCCCTCCCTCTATCCGGTCGCTTTGAATCAAAATCAAACAAATACAAAGGTTGGAAAGATTACCCAAAGAGGAGAAAAATGCAGCAACTCATGGGGGGCCAATGGACCGATCAGAATTATTCCTCTGCCAACCTTGCCAACCTGGAGACTCCAGAATTCCTTTACAGTCATGAGTGATTTACCACAGGCCATGCCAGTGGCTCAGATTTGATCACCTGCTGTGTTTCATGCCGGTGTGGATGCCCACGGTAAACGTATGGTGCAACCTGGATCTCTTCTCAAAGCTGAGTATTAATTTTTAGTGTTTGTGTTGGTTATTACTTGTTGTTGCAGTTTGTGTTAGTGTTACTTTGTGTTACTTTATGTTAATTTATCTTACTTCATGTTACTTTATGTTACTTTATGTAACTTTATGTAACTTTATGTTATTTTTATTATTATTTTATAATTATTTTGGGCAAAAAACAGCTACAAGAATTTGGTGCTGTGAACACAAAGACAAAAGACAAAACAAAAAAACAACATTCAAGTTACGTTCGGCATAGTCAAATTGGTCAAAGAGATATTAAAAACAACTGCAATGGCAATGTCAGAGAAACGGATTTGGCCTGAAAAACTTCTGCACCAGCAAAAGTGACTCACCACATGCGCGGTTCCTACCAAAACAGGTGCTGAACATCACATCGGTTCAAGTGTTTGCAACAGGGGTAAAGTCCAAAACGTATGTGAATGACTCGCGGGAAAGCAGTCCAAGACGGTCATGTTGGCAAAGACTTCGAAAGCCAATCGCACAGAATCTGTTCCTGTAGAAACCACACAAGTGGCGAGCCACTTCAGCCGAACAATGATCCTCGGTGACACCCTGCGTGTAACACATAAAAGAAAAAAGAAAAGGGTGAATTTATTGGGAACGATTCAACTGAGCAATGGCCTTAACAATCAACGGGGAGTTGGCTGACAGATTATTCCACTCTAAAATTGTTTGCGGGAAAAATGAATGCTGAAGGATATTTCGTCTACAAATCGGCATGGAAAGACTGAGGCCATTGTCTGTACGTCTTTGGGTCTCCTTTATCTTATACACGGAAGGGAGGGGAAAGTCAACACCTCCCACAATAATGTCTCTCAACAAATTCAAGCAGTGAGATTGACGCCGACTATAAAGAGTTGGAAGATTCAAGTCGTTTAGAATAGCAGACACACTTAAATGTCTATCAAATTTACCAGTGATTGCTCGGGCTGCTCTTCGCTGGACACTTTCCAATGTATTAATTTCGCATCTTTTCCTGGGATTCCATACTGCACAGCCATATTCGAGAATGGGCAACACCAGAGAAATATAAGCTAGCTTTTTACGGCTGGGTGAAGCCTGCTTGAGATTTCTCAGAATATATCCCATTTTCGAAGAAGCCTTACTTATGACAGAGCTAATGTGAGCACTCCATGTGAGGTCATGCGTTAAGGTGACACCAAGGTATTTAAAGGTGTGAACGACGTCCAAAGTCTTGCCATTAATGCAATATGGATGGGCAATAGGGACACCTTTGGACCCAAACTGCATAACCTTGGATTTGTCAATATTTAATCTCATATCCCATTCCGCACACCAGGCAGAAACCATGTCCAACTCGGCGGAGAGTACTTGACAGTCATTTGGGGATTCAATTGGCCTGTAAAAAACAATGTCATCTGCAAAAAATCGGAAGGTTGAAGTTAGATGATTAGAGATATCGTTTATATAAATCAGGAACAACAAGGGACCAATCACACTTCCTTGGGGCACGCCAGAGGTGACATTTCCTGCAGGGGAGAGGGTATTGCTGACAGAAACGCGTTGTTTTCTTTCAGAGAGAAAGGAAGCTATTATTTTCACCAGTTTTGGAGGAAGTCCGACTTGGTTAAGACGTAGGATAAGTTTATGGTGCGGGACTAAATCAAATGCTTTGGCCATGTCAAGAAAAATTGCGTGAAGAGGGACTTTTCTATCCAGGGATCTGGCAACGTCATCTACAAACAACACTAGCTGGCCTTCACATGATCTTTTAGGACGAAATCCGAATTGATTGGGATGAAAAAACTTCGATCTGTCAAGAAAAGATGTGATCATTGAACACAAGATTTTTTCAAAAAGTTTTGAGCATATACATGTGAGTGAAATTGGTCGATACCCCTCGGGCTTGTTCAAACAACCGCCTTTCTTGGGAATTGGGATGACCGTTGCCCATTTCCAGTCTTCCGGTATGACTTCTTCCGATAGAATCAAGTTAAAGAAGGCAGAAATGGCTGGTGCTAGAGATGGGGCCAATTCTTTTAGTAACCTGCCCGGTATGCCGTCGGGGCCCGGAGGTTTCCTTGCCTTTATTCCGCTCAGGAGCTTGTATACTCCGCGTGTGGATACCGAGGGAACAGAACCGTCATAAATGGATATTCTCGGTGGACAGTCGCTGGATACATTTATCAAAGAACTAACAGGAAAAACAGAACAGAAATAATCATTCAATACAGTGGCCTTTGAAATGGGTGTATTGCACTGAATTCCACTTGTTGGACAAACAATAGTTTGAAGGCTCTTGTCAGTTTTGAGAGTTTTAAGGTAGTTCCAAAATTTTTTGAGTGGTTCGACTCAATGGAATTTGTTATGAATTTATCAAACAAGGTGGAATTCAGAGACACATACTTTTCCTTAATTTCGGAATAAGCAGCTTGGTCGCATTGAAGGCCACTTTTCTTAGCCTTAGCATGTATCTTACGCTTTTTGCTGGACAATGCGGCAAGCTGCCTATTTACCCATGGAAATTTGGGGCTCACTTTTTTCTTTGAGACAGGGATTCCCTCTAAGCAGTTCAAAAGAGTGCCTTTCAACGTAGACCACACTTCTATCACTGTTCTTGATTTTATACCGTCTTCTGAGAAAAGGGGGTTCGTGCGGAGGCTGGCATTAAGAATGTGCCAGTTGACCAAGGAATAGTCTGGGTATGTGTTTAATTTTGCTCTTTTTCCCTTACATTCAACATTTGGTAAAATTTGGGTGTTTAGAGTGAGTAGAACTGATTCATGGTCTGAAATCCCGGGGGCAATCGTTACGTCAAAAGGGAGGTCAGAATTTGTCATGGCAAGGTCCAAGATGTTTGAGCAGTTAGCTGTTATGCGAGTGGGCTTTGACACCAGTTGCCTGAGGGAAAAAGAAACTATCAACTTATGGACAAAATTATCATTTGCGGTCAGACCCTTGGGACTAATTGTCAGCGGATAGGAGGGACAATTGAAATCACCACACAAGAGAACTTTTTTGTTTGAGGCAATGAGGCGAGATATTGAGTCATAAACCTCATCGAAGACCGGGGACTTTGCATCAAGATTCGGTGGAAGATACACACAAGCAAGGAAAAGAGTGAGTTTGTTACACTTAATGGAGCACCACACGATTTCGGAATGATCGAGTTTTGGCATATCTAACGGGGTGGATACAGGAAAGCTAGACACATCATCCCGAATTCCAATAAGAACTCCGCCACCACGCTTGGCCTTCCTGTCCTTTCTAAAAATGACATACTGTGAGGGCAGAATCTCTGAGTCCAGAACATCGTCTGAGAGCCAGGTTTCAGTCAAAAATAACACTGAAACATTGTAGCTCTGAAGAAAAGAACTTAACTCAGCGCGCTTTGATAGACTAAGAATTGACCGGCAATTAATATTGGCGAAAATTAGGCCATGGTGAACTGCGGTGGAAATGCTCAAGCTGGAATTTGCGATGCCTGTAGCAGTTACCCAAGAAGAGCTGGAATGAGATACGGAGGGAGGTATTAGTGGAGGAGGAGGAGGAATGACAGGGGGAGAAGCTTGTTTACATCTGGACTCAATTACAAGAGGAGGAACAGCAGATGTAAAAGGATGTGATGATGTAGGTAAACACAGAGAAGAAGACATGACAGGCTGCGATTGAGAGTATTCAGATTATTTAATGTTACTTTATGTAACTTTATGTAACTTTATGTTATTTAATGTTACTTTATGTTACTTTATGTTACTTTATGTTACTTTATGTTACTTTATGTTACTTTATGTTACTTTATTTACTTTATGTTACTTTATGTTACTTTATGCTACTTTATGTTACTCTATGTTACTTTATGTTACTTTATGTTGCTTTACGTTACTTTTTGTTACTTTATGTTACTTTATGTAACTATAGGTTACTTTATGTTACTTTATATTTCTTTATGTTACTTTATGTTACTTTGTTACTTTATGTTGTGTTACTTTGTGTTGTACTTTGTGTTAGTTGCTCACAAAGCAGAGTGTTAGACAAGTGATTTACAGAAGTGATACAATTGCCGCCTGCCACATCGTGTGCCTTCTGTGTTCCGTTTCGCACAGACCCCCTCAAGGGATCCACCCAGAAAGGTGGTCAGCACTTTCCAACACCACTTGGTCTTGGACAAGAGAATATGCCAAGCAGTGACGCAAATCCACCTCCCTAAAAGGTGTGCCATCAAACTCACCAAAAGGTTTCGAGCGATACACTATGTTGCAACAGTCTGTAAACCCCAACAATTAACTTTTATCCACTCTTGGCTTAGTGGTCAAATGAAATATGGAAAACAGGAAAGTGGCAAGTACATTCACGTCTGCAGCACATTCGTACTCTAATCTCACTAGCTTGAATTCTGACACGTTAATGCGTTACGCTTAAATAACGGAAAACAGATAGAAATCGAAGGTCTTTTAATTCGTATTGAGTACGAGTAATTTTGTCCGCTGCAACTCATTTATGTATTCGTAGAATGCAAGGACGACAACTTCATTGGGAAAGTGATAGATTGATTAATTTCAAAATTTTTAGAGTTTCCGCCTTTGAAAAATTCAAAAGCAAAGCCATGCATGATAAAAGGCGCATGAAAAAATCATGAATTGCACAGTGCAAAAAGAACAAAGCAGGGAAAATGTTTCTTCCAATAATTATTGTTCTCTTTTGCATGCTTTGGAAGGCCTTTTTTGCTGCGTCATCATCGACAATTTACACACGTGGCGCAAGATTGGTGCGTTTTCTGTCACAGCTCTGAATACGCATCGTTTTATCTGGCTGTCCTGGAGCGGTAGGTAGGCTACTCATGGTTTGCCTCAATATCCAACCGCACCCAAATGTTTTTCGGCACTCAATGGAAGCCACACATTGATGCTTTGAAGAAAGAACAGACGATAGCAGGCAGATATGTCACCGCACCAAGTGAACGCAGGACCTTTCACACCAGCCCACCCAACCGAAATGGAAGATATTGAACATGACACCTAGGACAATTTTAAAATGGTGCCAATGTGCTGGCGGTGGGTGCACGTGCGTGCAAGATTCGCGTTGTTCTGGGGGGACCCTACCAAATGTCCCGGGGCCAAACGGCCTCGGGGAGATACGGGCCCAGGACAATATAGGCCCCGGGACTAATTCGACCATGACGAAACGGCCCGGGTCCAAAAGGCTTCGGGACCATATTGCTCGGGAAAATGGATTCGGGACCAAACAGGTGGGAACAAATAGACGGGAGATAAACGGTAGACGAAACGTCCCGGCACGATATAACCCCAAATCTGGAGATCCATTTGTGCTGGAAAACGATAAAGCTGTTATGTTGTGGAGTCCAGCGGCCTTTTGACCACAACCTGACGGGAAAAGTATTGTGATATTTTTGCAGTGGCTCAAGCGGGGCGCAGTGATTCTTGGTGCCTGTCCCAGTTTAAAGAAATTGCCACTGATAAAACCTGCTATATCTTCTCTTTCATTTTGCAAAGTTTCCATTTGATATCAGAAAATATCTCACCATATACAGGGTACCCCAAAAGTCTTTGGCCATAGGAAAAATGTAAATTTGCTGCTGTTTTTGTCAAATTTTGTGATCTGCAACCTTTTCTTGCTCTACCCACGGATGTGTAGACCAAACCGGAACAACATGTGCATATTCAGGAATGCCCAAAGTCTTTGGCCACTTCAAAAAATTAAATTATCTGTTTTTATGATACATATTCCGGGTTTTGTAATTTTTACCAGTTCCCACTACGGAAGACACCAATTTATTCGATGCTAAAATTTCCGATTAAAGTCTTGACATCCGTAGATGGAGCTGGAAAACGTTTCAGATCACAAAATATGAAAAAAAAAAACCGGAAATTTACGTTTTTCCTATATGGCCAAAGACTTTTGGGCTACCCTGTATATAGTGAGTCTGGAAGGAACATACTTAGTGCGTATTTGCCCAAGAATGTGCCGAAACATGACGCTTCGCTTTTGGCCAACAGAAAAGTGCGGAGTTACAGTTGAATGGTTCAAAAGTTCAACCATTTACGAGTATAGTTCAATGGTTGGAGCTTGCTGAAAAGATATGGATCAGTATGGATTGGTCTGACACAGATCCTTCAAACTGCGGTCGATGCATCAAACTGGTCCGGATTTGCCCACAAAATTTATTTGACTCAGTTCTTGGTTTTTTTTCTGCAGACGAATTTTCCGATCCATTTTTTATCGGTCTCACTAAAGTAGGTATGTACGGCCTCAGAAGGAAGGTTATTGCAGTAAGAATACGTTTGGCAAGGTTGGGCACATGTTGTTGCAAAGTTTTTGTCACTCGTGATTATTATGGAATGGCCTTCTCCTCTTATTTGTAATTGTATGGGTTACACTTGGTGCCTGTAGCGATGAATGCGGCAGCAATTATTGTACTCGGGGCATGTAATCCCACCGGGAAGCGAGGGTCAGTTAGGTTTTGTAGGCTCATTCACTCATCATGTTTCAATAACAAAACGCAAAGAAAGTGCAAATCACGATGACGAAATTGACGTACTCCATTATGTCGCCTGAATACATGCGATCCAACTTTTACCGGGCCATAGCCACCGGACCGTTGTCGGCGTTATCATATCATTGAATGAAGTTCGACAATTACTTCACAATTGCAGTTGGATTTCTCTGCTGTTAAGCGATTGGAAAAGCCGATGCGTTATGACAACGGGCGAACTCTTACCAAGCGGATGCGAGCACGAATTTCACTCACGCTCGCTTGGAAGAAAACAGTGGTTCTTATACGGAGTTATTCTGAATTCCTGGGCCATAGCGATTTTTTCCTACATTTGAAACCCGGGGCAATGTAATTCCCCGTTTCGCATGCGCCGCAAAACACATTGCATGAAGGAATGCAATTAACAGCGCTTACTATAGATAATTCACTCAGTGAATCATCTCTACCTTTTGATGATTCACTCAGTGAATCATCTATAGTGATAATAGATTATTCACTCAGTGAATCATTTATTACCATAGATGATTCCCTCGGTGAATCATCTATTGCTATAGATGTGACTCAGTGACTCAGTGAATCATATATAGTAAGCGCTTCACTCACATGTCTTTCGATGAGCAATCCGCCTACGCCGCAATCCAACAGCACACATTTTGGTCTCATTTCTGCTCCCATTTGACTCCATGTTAAATGAATGGCTGTTCCTTCACTTCTT
>JASGXE010007491.1:0-18437 GCA_030068105.1 Sinentomon sp. SZTP_YWyxl | reverse complement strand
GCTCTTGTCTCCAAATGACAGATAACTTTGTGATCAGGATGATGCCTATCGGGAAACCGATCTACATACAAGTATGCTGCTACCCGACACTTGCTTTCTGATGCACCGAGACACAGCAACATGTCTACCTGTATTGGTAGGTAGGCCTACTCACTAGAGGTGTAATTCTCCATTTCTAAATGTCGGATTGCACACTCCACACTCACTACACAGGTCAAAACGATACACCGCTGCGGTCAACAAAAGGACATCATGTGGCAATTTGAAAAATCGCCACATGACAAGACGAAACTGATGCACTGGCTTCAGCGACCAAAAAAAAACTGGGTATCTACCTGAGACAAAAAGTCACATGCGTGCACTTTCTGGCAGTAGAATTTTAATGTCAGAAAGACGTGCAAGATCGGAATGCACAATTGTGAGTGTAATGTGCAGTCAATGTTCATTCCGGGGAGAGGTCTCTTCAACTTTGCATTTTGATGTAATGTTCCCTGAATCTTCTAAAAAAGTAATGTCAAAAAGATCCGTTCAGGAGTTATTGTGATCTACTGCTACTCCATTCCATGCTAATTTTTGCACCCTGGTAAAAGTGATCGCCATCTCCTTCGTAAATTTTGCCTGCATCAGAACGGTGCTCGTGATTGTCATTTTGCAACATTTCTCAGATCAGTCGGCACTACAGCAATGACTCGGCATAAACAGCATCCCTACAACATGGGTGTGTGGGGGATGAGCATGCCTGCATTCAGATAAGCGACACCAACAACTTTGTAATTTGAACTATCACATCAAGCCTATCGACTATCAAATATCATCAAGTCTATCAACTATCACTTCAAGTTTCATATCAAGCCGATCGGCATTCAGGAGTTGTACCAACCCACCTCATGCGAATTCTTGAACCCATGCAAAGGGCGAGGGCCATCTCCTGCGCACGTTTTGCTTCTGCCTGAAAGAACGGCGGTCGTGTCATTTTGCGACACATCTCAGACCAGTTGGCGCGACAGAAACGACTCGCATAAAATGCACCCCAACAACATACAAGGGGGTGGATGAGGGATTTTTTATACTGCCCCACAGTTCGTACTCACAAAACGCCAAGACCAATGCTGTAAAGGCAAAAGTACAAGTCAAATGTTTGGCCAGCAAAGCGATCCCGTCAGGAACCCCGTCGGACACAAAATTGACAACAAAGGAGAATGAATAAAAAAAGAGTAGGTTACCAGCAATCCAAGCAAGAATTGTTGAGAACGAACCCATTTTGCAGAGTCAGAGGACAATTCATTGTTGACCAGAAGGAGAATCAGTCGCAAAATCGACGTCACTGAAAAATCACAGAGGATGACAACAGCCAGTAGGCAATCAAAGGGGTTTGACTAAAACACTTTACAAAATTCCTTAACGTTAACACTTAACAAAATGACTAAAACACAACACGCATGCACTTAATGCTTAACAAATCACGGATGTCCAACTTTTTTCCTATTTTTTCTTCTTTAGCCCACATGCTTGATGCTTAACACTAAACGCTTAACAAACGACAAAAACACTTTGCAGCATGCGCTTGACGCTTGAAACAAATCAGGGATGCCCATTTTCCCCCAATTTTTCTTCTTAGCACACCTGCTTAACGCTTAACACAACGCTCAGCACTTTAATGCTTAACACGTAACATATTTCTAATGCATAGATATGATGCGAATAAATTGTGTATGGGCAAAAGACAGGCCGATGGAGAGGATGACCCATGGTGGATGCCGGATGGAGGAACTGAATCGTGCATTTACCACCACCGAAGTCAGAGGGTCTATTCTAAAGCTTGCAAATGGCAAATCTCCAGGTGCAGACTTGGTTGGTTATCTCTGAGTTTCTTAAAACTGGGTTGAGTTTCTGTCTCCGATAATTTGTAGCTAGACTGTTCAATGAGTTACTAAAGAGCAGCACTTATCCAACAAGCTGGAAGGAGAGCATAGTAATTCCGCTGCACAAGGACAGCGCAGCGCAGATAATCCTGGAAACCACCGTGGGATCTCCCTTGCCCTGCACACACCAGGAAGGAATGTTGCAATTTGAAGTCCTTCCTGGTGTGTGCCCTGCACACACCAGGAAGTACTTCAATGGCAACATTCTGTTTCTTTTGTACCAATTGTACCTTCTTCCTTTTTGATTCCCCTGCCAGAAAAAGGCTGGGGGGTAACCTCGGCATTTGGCTTATGTTACCCCCCTTAGCCTTTTTTCCAAGGGTACCTTTGGCCAAAGTCCTCGTGTGACGTGTGTGTCCTGCACACACCAGGAAGGACTCCAATAGCGGGTGTGACTAAAACGCTGAACCTGCTTGTCCTGCTGGAAACCTGCTCTGCTCGTCCTGCTGGTAATGGTTAAATGGGTTAGGTTATTGTTAGATTAGGTTATCCTAACCTAAATTAACCACACCTAACCCTAACCAAACCCTGACCTGGCCATGACCAGCAGGACAAGCAGGTTCAGCGTTTTAGTCACTTCCTTCAATAGCAACATTCTGTTTCTTTTGTACTTTCTGTTTTGGTTTGCAGAAAATGGTAAAATGAAAAAAAACTCATCCAGAAAGGTTTTTTCCTTGCTCCATCTATTGCGACTGCAAACCCTCCAAGATTAGAAAAAAAAGGATATGAAATGTCATAAAATGGCATCTGAGGACCCATAATTTATCAAAAAAGCTTCAGCATTTGGGGGACGCTGTCCCCCAAAAGCAGGGGGGCAGTGTCCCCCAAAAGCAGGGGGGACACTGCTTTTGTGTCCTCCAAAAGCAGGGAGTCTGGGGGGCTGCCGCCCCCCAGACCCCCTGCATTTACGGTGCCCTACCCCCCCCGTCGTAGACCTCTTTACCCCCCCTCAAAGGTACCCTGCCTTGCCCATCCCTGAGGACAAGCAGGTTCAGCGTAAATGGCCCAAGGTGGCAACCCTGTCGATGTGGCAGGCACTGGGCAGGCAGGCAACACTGAACACAGAACACTCGTCATGGGTTGATGGAATAACGTCTAATTTTTTAAGGTCTAAACTAAAATGACGGCGTGTCGTTGCATGCAACGTTGCCAGATATTATTTCGCGCTGGATGCTGGAATCAGACAACCCAATCCAAGCTGACCCAAACTGACCTTTCATAACGTAAACGTAATCCAACCAAACCTAACCCAACCTAACCTAACCTCACCTGACCAAACGTTTATCTACCCAACCTGACCGCCACAAATTCTGTGTAGGCTTACCTATCTGACATCTTCCGATGTCGAAAATCTGGCACCATAAACATCGCATTCAGCACTTTTTCGGATGCCAAATTTGACATTCCAAAAATTAGACGTTATTCCGGTTGTAGGTTATTCCGGTTAGACGTTATTCCGATTAGACGTTATTCCGGTTAGACGTTATTCCGGTTAGACGTTATTCCGGTTAGACGTTATTCCGGTTAGACGTTATTCCAATTAGACGTTATTCCGGTTAGACGTTATTCCGATTTGACGTTATTTCGGTTTGGCGTAACATCAGACCTTGCAAAAATTTGACGTTCTTCCACGCACCCCTCCTCATTTCGTCTCAAGACTCAAGTAAGGTTTAGGCCTACGGCTTCTTTTCGCCAGACCTTAAGAAGAAGAAACAACCAACAAAAATGATAAAAACAAAACAAAAAGAACAACTTCCCTTCTACCAAATCAGTCCATTCCAAGGGAACGATCCCGCCTCCTCCATTCCACCTGGTCAGTCCACACACACTGTAGTGATGTCACAAATCCTTCATCATTGGCTCAGCATCAGATCAATCATCCTTTGGGCTAGGTTATCGTCATTACCTACACCTCCCAGGCAGCCACGAGGGATTTAAGTAAACGTTGAAACCGGGTTTAAGGCGTTGATGGCCGTTTAAAAGGTGTTTACGGGTGTTTAAGGAATCTGCGGTCATCAAAACCAAGCATTTATTAAACGTTTGAAAAACGTATTAAGCAAAGCAGCTATTCTTGGAAGGCCAAATTGTTGACGTTCAACAATACATGAACATAAATTCAACATTTATTCTCAACATGCGCTAAATTAGGGGGAATGGCTGTTTACGAATTGATAGCCATCAACGTTGATGAAATGTTTTGCCTCGATGCTGTCCAAAAATAAAAGTGTGGCGTTTAACTTCAACAGTTACAAAATGTTCATTTAAAAGACAGATTTAAACGCGGACCAAGTGTATTTACGAGCTGCATACTGAAAACGCTGATCAAGTGCTTTGCTTATACATTCTATAAATCGAATAAATCAGTGTTTAGCTTAAACGTTTTTTCAATTGTTTGTTATCAACCCAAGATAGACACTCAAGGTGCCTGTTTAAGAACCACCATCCGTCAACGTTGAATAGATGAGATTGTTTAAATCTTTTTTAAATGACAGAGCACGGCGTTGAACCCAAACATTTTGTCAACGTTGTCAAAATGTTTGCGCTCTGCTGCTCATAGAACGGTGGACGATGATTCGTCTTTCCTTTTCGCAAGATTTGAATTGCTCCAGCATACGCAGCAATGACAAGTTTCGAGAGCCCCATGTATTGCCTATTTTACAGGGGTTCTGTTCTGGGTCCGTCCTTGAACAACTGAGAGAAAATGCAGCAGAATTTTTCCAATCTGAAGCATTAAAAACGATCCCCTCCGCTTTTGACTGATCCACAAGGTTTAGAATCTTCGTAATAGAGATGAGTCGAACCACCAGGTTGGGAATTCGGAACTCGGAACGGAATCAGTGCAGAATCGGAACGGAACTTGTCAAAAATTCCGAAAATTCGGAATTTTTGCGAAAATTTCGGAATTCCGAAATATCGGAGTTGTGCCGAAACTTTCGGAAGTGTGCAAAGTTGGCATTTTTCCTGCTATTCGAAGTTCCAGTTGGGTGGAATTGTTTGGGTGAAAAAGCGGATTTTTCCAAGATCTCCATTTTCTGAAAGGTCCGAACGGCCTTATCGCAACGCCAAAAAACGCAGAATGAACCAATCGAGATTCCGATTCCGGCAAAAATTCCGATTTTGATTGCAGTTCCGATTCCGAATGTTGTTCCGATTCCGAAAAACTTGCGATTCCGAAAAGTTCCGATTCCGTTCCGACCTTGAGAAGTTCCGACGCGATTCCGATCCGACTTCAAAATTCGAATTCCGCTCATCCCCACTTCGCAATGTTCGTTTGTCGGAGTGATGTCCATATGCATTCGTCCACACAAATTGGCATCATGTTTGCCGGTGCACAGCAGGATAAGAGGCCGGCTGAATTGATGAATGTGTTTGTTCTCGTGTCATCCTGCCGCCGGCGAATTTGCATTGATGCAAGGCAATAAACTGAAAGCGTGTTGCTCAGCGGGACAATGCTGTGGGTCGCAATGTGGACGGATTTCCAAAAAAGGTGCAACTAATTTTATTTGCTTATTTGCAGTGCGGACAAGACAAATTCTAATAATATCCGCGCAGTTTGTTAGAGAAATTTTAAAACCGGAATCAAAGTCCTCACAAGGAAGAGAAATGGATCTGAAGATTGGAATTAAAACAGTCTATTTCCGCAATTACAAGTTCAAAATTTCTAAATTGTTTGCCAAAATTGTCCCCAATATCGTCAGAATTGATCGATAAAAAATAGGAGTTCATATTACCAAGGCGCAAAATCAATGAAAGCGTGCGCCAAATTGCATGCAATGATATTTGTTGCAGCGATCAGGCTCTCTTGAACTCGTAATTAGATGGCCACTGCCTTTTTTCCATCGTTTGATCTCTTGAACATCGCCTTGGTTAAAAGAATTATAGCGCACCCTGTTGTCTAAAATAGCTGGATGCTGTGCCTTTTGTGTCACACACTGCTAGTTTTTGTACATATTTATTCAAAGCCAATATGTAATGAATATTACACAAGCATTTTGGATCAAAATGTCAGTTCACGGCTGGCAATGGTGTAAACGCAAAATCCTACCCATGAAACGGCGTAAAAGTATTCCACATAAATGCGGTCATTGTTGACGAATCGTTTGTTTTTTCGACGTTCTCAATCTGCTTCGGAAAACGACTACACTCGAAACGTCTAACATTGGAACAACGTCAAACGGAATGACGTCAAATCGGAATAACGCCTAATTGGAATAATGTATCACCGGAATTACGTCTAATCGGAAAACATCGAATTTTTGAACGTCTGAAATGGCGGCTTTCTTTTGGAACCAATGTCATGAAACATTGCCAGATTTGGATTTCGCGTGAAAAGCGGGAACCACCAAAAGGGGCAAATGACCACGTCATACCAAATGGTGGTTCCGGCATTTCTAAGGTCCCATAACCGAACCAAAGCCAACCTAACCAAGAAATAGCCTTTCAATTTCTGACGATTCTCCTACATCGAAATACGGCACAGCACATTTGGCATTTTAAAATTAGTCAAAAATTGGATGATTCAAGAATTGGACGTTATTCCGATCAGTCGTATTATCGGTTAGACTTTTTTCCGATAATAGACGTTATTATTTTGTCATCATTATTTATTTATTGATCCGTTATTATTTATTATTTAGCCATAATTGGTTGCGATGGGCTGAAAAAAGTTTAGGTGGTGGGCCAACTTCACAGTGAAGTTGGCCCACCACATATTTGGGGGTCCCTGTCCCAAACGGTTTGTGCACCATGCGAAAATTTTGGCACCAGTCGGCACCACTCGGGCACCGTCCATTTAGCCCTATTTTATTGCGGCGGGCTGTAGGTGGTGGACCGACTTCACACACATCTACAAAAAATCATTTAGAGTGGGTCCCATATTTTCATGGGAAACATGCGCGACGTTTTTTGGCACCGACAAAATGAGCAAAAGATTCCAAAATTCCATGCAAACGGAATTTATTTTGGTGCTCCACAGTTTTTCCAATGTGGCGCAATTGAAACAATGCCCACTTGACAATGTCATAAAAAATCTAGAATTTTGGATCTTTGAAGACAGCTCATAATTTCTCAGAAATAGTTCAGTGTCATTGTGGAACGAAGTAACCGCTCTGAAATTTGCCATGATTGCATACAAAACGTGTCTGTATACTAAAATGGGTTCTTCACAAATGTGGAATTTTCATCAACAACCAGGGTTAGAACAAAAAAAAACAAGCCAAAACGAGCCAAAATCCAAAACGAGCCAAATCGTTTTTGAACGAGCCAAAACGAGCCAAATCTTTACAGCGAATGCGTCCACTAGTCCCCATACCCACCTGTGGTTACAATCCCCGTAAAATTTCCCATTCGCCAGTGAGGGCAAATGTCAAAGTTTGACGAAAAATGCAACAATTTAATTCAAATAAACGAGCCAAAATGGTTTTGAACGAGCCAAAATGAACCACATGTGGGTTGCCATTCGCCAGAAATTGGGGGCAAATGTCAAAGTTTGACGAAAAATGCAACAAATTAATCAAAAACGAGCCAAAACGGTTTTGAACGAACCACCTTGTGGGTTCCCATCCGTCAGAAAATGAGGGCAAATGTCAAAGTTTGACGAAAAATGCAACAATTTAATCCAAATAAACGAGCCAAAATGGTTTTGAACAAGCCAAAAAGAACCACCCGTGGGTTCCCATTCGCCAGAAAACGAGGGCAAATGTCAACGTTTGACGAAAAATGCAACAATTTAATCCAAAACCAGCCAAAACGGTTTTGAACGAGCCAAAACGAACCACCTGTGGGTTCCTATTCGCCAGAAAATGAGGACAAACGTCAAAGTTTGACAAAAATTCAACAATTTAATCCAAAACGAGCGAAAGCGGTTTTGAACGAGCCAAAACGAACCACCTGTGGGTTCCCATTCGGCAGAAAATGAGGGCAAATGTTTTGTCGAAAAATGCAACAATTTAATCCAAAACGAGCCAAAACGGTTTTGAACTAACCAAACCAACTTGTCAACTAACCAACTAACCTGTGGGTTCCCATTCGTCAGAAAATGAGGGCAAATGTCAAAGTTGGACGAAAAATGCGACAATTTAATCCAAATGAACGAGCCAAAACGGGTTTGAACGAGCCAAAAAGAACCACCTGTGGGTTCCCATTCTCCAGAAAATGAGGGCAAATGTCAATGTTTGACGAAAAATGCAACAATTTAATCCCAAACGAGCCAAAACGGGTTTGAACGAGCCGAAACGAACCACCTGTGGGTTCCCATTCGCCAGAAAATGAGGGCAAATGTCAATGTTTGACGAAAAATGCAACAATTTAATCCCAAACGAGCCAAAACGGGTTTGAACGATCCGAAACGAACCACCTGTGGGTTCCCATTCGCCAGAAAAATGAGGGCAAATGAAGTTTGACGAAAAATGCAACAATTTAATCTAAAACGAGCCAAAACGGTTTTGAACGAGCCAAAAAGAACCACCTGTGAGTAAGGGGTCTGGACGGTGATGGGCATGAACGCAAATAAAAACGAACGAATTGCGTTCTGAAGGCGGTTTGAAGGTTATCAATATTCGAATGCGCACAAACTGCCAGCATCCACTGATCCAATAATGTCCCAATCCCAGCATGGTCTCTGAAACTCAATCGATTGACTCAATCGATTGCAAAAACTATTTTTCCTAAAATATCTCGCAGTTTGTCTATATTTCTGGGATGAGATCTCTTGCATTGATTCTGAGATATTTTGAGGCGAAAGCATTATTGCACCAAACTCTTGAAAGGTCTCGCTCAGATTTCGCAATCACATTGACGCTCAGGTCCGAGTGGCATGGCGAAAGTGGACTGAATTTTGGTTTTACAATTTTCCTTCGTTTTATTCTTTAACAATTGCTGTCATTTTTATTCGTATTTTATATGATGAGACCGGGCTTTAAATGACCAAAACGTTTTGGTTTTTTTTTGATGATATAATATTTGACACAGATCTGGAATTCCTTAAGCGCCGACTACTTTATTCGTGTTGTTTGAAAGTTCTGACTTTCACATCATCCGTTTTATATATTGAGTACTTAGTATACAAGTTTCACACTTGGTAGCCACACTTTGGAGGATTGGAATCATCTTTGGCTGAGAAAACTAACAAAAAGGAAAACACTGGTGTTTTTCCCTTTTTTATAATTTTTCCAATGCCACAAAGTATTTCAATCAACAATGCATCATTTCCCTTTTTTGATGCCGACATCTTCGCAGCTAGTTCCTTTTGATCTCGGCTTCCACTTGCTGAAATGATATTTTCATTTATGATGACTTGTCCATCATTGTCCAATGTGTATAGTAGCGGCGGAAAAAGATTACTCATACATGTGTTTTTCCCATCTAACTGTTGCCTCCGAAACTTTTTTTTCTTTCTTTTTACTCTTATGCATTTGGTAGAAATTAAAGTGCCAAATTGCAACGGAGCTTTCTAGACAATGGCGCAGGAGCCGGGGGGGCAGGGGGGGCTGTCGCCCCCCCAGAATCAGAGCAGAGGGGGCAGAGCCCCTCCAAACAATCATCTCGAGTTTTGGCCAAGAAGAGGATGTATTTTTGGGGAAAAAATCGGTTTTTTGATAATCATTCGAAAAAGCCAATTTTGACATAAAAGTCAGCAGAAATTGGGGATAGTTAGTTGGGCATTTGTCTTGTGCCCCAGATTTTTGCTGCAGCCAGTAATTGGCACTTTTCTATTCAAATGGGAAGGAAAATACATGGACAACAAAGGAGGTCATTTTGCAGCCACCTATCTACCATTTGTGGTCAGACAGGAATAACATATGGCACCAGAGGATTATCTTCCCAAAATGAAAAAGGTTCATCTTTCATCCCAGGCAATGGACAAAAGCAGGCATAAGCTGAGATTTTTCCTTTTTCTTTTCTTTCCTCTTTTTCAAGTGCAATGCATGAATAGCTTATTGCGGGCGCCTGTAGGCTGGGCCCTGTCTCCACGACCAAAACAGTCGCGTATTGCCCTCATGGCTTTGTTTGGGGCGGGGCGTCTAAACGTCTATAAGAGTGTTGTTCCACAGAAGATGGAATCAGAATTAACAATGGGCAGAGAATTTCATAAAAAGGGCACAATTTACAAAAGGAATTGGGGTCATGAACTTTGATCTTACTGCTTTTTTGTGTGTCCTCTTTGAGGCCCATCCCACTGAGTCTGGCTGGGGTTCCATTCAATTGCTCTTTGTGATCTTTACTCTGCCAACACCGATCTGGGCCGGGCCATCAAGCAGGAAGAGGAGAAGGCACAGAAGTCCGCCTTCTCCAGACTGATAACCCACACAGTGGTGACCCAGACATAGGTACATGTTTGGTCTTCTCTGTGCGAAGGAAGGAATGCATTTCGACGGCGCATATTCTGTGCTTCTGTCTCCTTGTGTGCGTTTTGCTTCTTCTTTATGCGTCAACTCACTGGGCAATTGTCGAAAAAGGACACTTGTTACTTGGAATAATAAAGTGATGGCGAATGCGAAATTGCACGAGTTCAGTCTGAAGATTATGCTGCTTTGCGAAGGTGCGGAAGGCCATTTCATGAATTCATCTCCCGGAACTCAGAACAGAAAAGTGTGTTTGGCCGTTTCCAGGATTGAAACAACAAGAACATGACGTCGTTATTCATCCCATTTGATCGCTGTTATGATGATTCACATGTGTCAGATGTGTAAGTGTAATCCCACATGGAATTTCTTTAAAAATGGCATTGAATTTGTCCATGAATTTCTTCATTTTACATCCACAAAGTGGTTTAAAAATGTGCCTCAGAACACAATTTCGTGCAAAAATAAGCGCCAGAAAAAATGATTATTCGTCAGCTTCTGGTGGGCTCCGCCCCCCAGACCCCCCGGTAGCCTTCGGCCAGTCGATAATATCTCGCCCCCTCTGCTGAAATAGACTTCCTGCGCGCCTGTTTCTAGAGGTGTCAGATTTTGACATTAGCGATGAAAGAGGATCTTTTATTTCTACGGCATGGAGTTTTTGCTAAAATCTCAAGAATTAAAATTTTTCACATGTATGGGTAATCTTTTTCCGCCGCCAGTATACAAAAAGGTTTATTCCCTGTGATCATCACACCGAAGCAAGCTGTTATCCACAGCTCCGGAAAAAGTCCGGAGAAGAAAGGGAAAACAATTTGGGTAATGAACAGAAGAAGGTTTGCCTCATACAGTTGAATGGAATTGGGTTTCGTTCCGTTATTTCGCACAGGTCAGCTGTCTTCTGCCTTCATGCACTTGTGGCCGATTTACGAGAGATATATGACCGATGCGCATTGGCATATTGCTTTGTGCCCAATTCACTTCAAGCCGAATTCTATATTTGGAAGATTCTCACGTGTGACCGATTCTCACATGCCCAATGTCTGGGGTGGCCAACAGCGCATTGCGATCATCTCAAATTCGTTGGGAAATTTCGACTTCTGTGCATTTACCTTTGAAGCGTCTTTACAAACCCTGCCGCGACTTTAGACGGCAGAGAGCGTTTTGAGCAAGAATGCTCGATTGGGGCCCTTCACTCGCAAGGAAAAATTTTGTTTTTTTCTCACCAAAAGCAATCTGAACCTGACCAAACCCTGTCCCCTCTCGGAAAATTCAATGCTTGGTTGGTGCCCCGGCCTGCCATCTAAAGTCGCGGCAGGGTCTGTAAACTGTACGGACCCATTGACTGGGCTGGGTGCCTGCAGCGGTGGATGCTGAAGCAGCCACTCTCAGGTATTTGCCAGAAGCTCGCCGGAACCATGGCTGACGTCACAAGAAAAGCATGAAAAATGGTCGGACCACTAGCCGAAGGGCGATCAGTCCAAGACCCAATGAAGACGGAGCTCATTTTGAGAGTCGGATGTGTGGAAGTGTTTGTTGGGTCTATCGTCTGTCTGTGGTCGAAACAAGTTCCTGTAAATGGATTCGTTTTGTCAGACCACCAAAAAAGAGGAAAAGGAGACCTGACTAAACCTACGACAACGCCGAGAAATTTGAAGTTGGAAACAAAAGTGTAAAAATTGGGCAATAAGTTTTTCCAAAACATTTCGAAAATGTCTCCTTGGATTACATTGCCAATAAAAATCTTTCTGAAATTTCTTTTGTTGTCCATGACAACATATGGGCCGACACATCTGTTGAACTCTGTAGAAGAGTGTGGTCTTTGATCTCACTTTGGAAGGATCCCCACAGGCATTCCCTTTTTTGCCCTGTTCTTTGCATGACTGTGGCCAGTTGTGGCTTTCCCTTTGTGAGAAAACGCCGAAAACGCTCAATGATTGTCATTTGGGGATGGAGTACAATGTAAAATAATTCCCATTTGCTTTGCCCAAACAGAAAGTTGAAACTTTTGTGAAATTTTACTCGCACAAAAAGCTCGCTTCCCAAAAACAAAAAGCTTCATTTTTTTCCTTTCTTACCATCCGACGTCCTCCGCTTTCTGCCATGAAAACAAAAACAACATTAAAAATCATGCCTGAAAAGGCAAATTTATTTATTTGCACTCTGTTGAGGAATAAGAAGTTATTGGAATGCTGCAACAAAGGGGAGGATCGACCTTGAATTGTGTGATTTTGCTCTCTCTTTTTTCTTCGTTTTCCTGCTGGGCAGTCTTCTATAACTGAAAGCCCGTTAGGCCAACGCTGTGAGATGCTTGGGCGTGCACATCATTGGGACCTTTTTGCATGGAATGCACAGCATGGTCTAAAAGGGAATTGTAGGTACCTGCAGAGTGTATAAGGACCAATATGAACCCACCATTTCAGAAACAGTTATTGTGAGAGAGGCTAAAAGGTATGATGTGATAGAACAGGTATGAGAAAACAATTCACATAGATTTTTAACATTACACTAAGTTCGCAATTCCCACTTGCTGACAACCAACTGGAGAATCTGTGTTGTGTTTCTAAAAAGCTAACTTTTAAAATGCCCACTCAGTGTGCAGGCTCAGAGAAAGATGCAGGAGAGACTTTCTGTGAAGAGACTTCTTCTTCCATGGAAACGAGAAAAAGGGGGCATCAGAAATGATTTCTTTGTTCCTTCTGGTTTTCGCTTTTGGCGCCCAAAATCTGCCCCCAATGGGGAAGACAAGCGCAGACAGATTGTCGCAGGTTGCAGACAATCCAGAAACAACAGATTTTCATGCAGGGTGTTCCAAAGTTGATCAAACAATGATTCAGTGCACAGTACCTATCTGCTTGTCGCTTGCTGCAATCAATTATTAGGGGAAGTAATTGGCAAAGATGCAACCCTATATCTTCGGTCTTCGTACATCAAGTTACATCTTCACAGTTTAGAACCATCTCAGGAATTTTAGCGTGTATGGCTCCACGCAGCTCAGGTTCCGTTGGCGCCCAAAGCGTCCAATTCGGTATCACGCAGTGACCGCGAACCGTTTGGCATTGGGTTAGTTCTGTAAATGGGAACAAGCCAAAATGAGCCAAAATCCAAAGCACGCCAAAATCCAAAAACACGCCAAACCTTTTCAGAGCGAGCCAAAACTTGCCTATTCTTCGCCAATCGATTGGAAAAACACTCACTTTCATTCTTTATTTCCGAAAAGCCGTCGCGGACGCAACTCCCTCACAAATTACTCTTAAGATTAGAAATTCCCCTGCTCCTTGAATTTAACTTCATTTTTTTCAGAGTCCTCATATTCTGACATTTTTATTTACCATTTTTCTGCAAACTGGTTTTCTCTCCTCTTTTGTATTTTGTTTCTATAGTCATTCTGTTGCCGTGTTCATATGTTTTTTGTTATCCTTATTGACTGTTGATGTTTGCAATTGCATGGAAGGCTTGCGATGACAAGTGAAAAATATTATTCTTTTCTGTTTTGAAAATATGACAAATTCAATTCAAACAAATTCAATTGAATTGACGTGCGTCTCTTGCACATCACAATGCTGTTCATTCTTTTTTAATTCTGTAAGTACTTTATATTGTTTATTGAAAGTATCCCTCCTTGCTAGTTTGTTACTGATAATTCGTGATGAGTGACATGTTGCCATGGGTTTAGTCACCAGAATGGACGCAGATGACATTGCACTGAAGCACAAACGGAATAAAGCAGAAATGGAATTTGGAAAGAAAAAGAAGCTGCAGCAGAAATTTGCAGCTGCATACTTTCAGAGGAAGCTGGAGACAACGGCCCCCTGATGCCGAGAAATGTCCCCAGCGGCAGTAGCTTTGCCAGGATTTTGATATTGGGGGGTGTGAAGATTTCCAGGGAGTCTTATCTCGCTGAAGGATCGGCGTGCAGCCTCGACGGGGGGTCTGGTCAGCTTCTGGCGGCGGAGCCCCCCAGAAGCTGAGGAAATTTTGAAATTTGGCGGTTCATTTTGGGGCAAAATTGATGAAAGAGGTCAAATTTCCTGCCACGATGAGCCAATAGTACGAGGCAGATGTGTCTTGTTGGCAGCCAGCCAAACTGATTCACACACCATCCTCACTAGGGTGTTGCCCAATTTTTCTGGGAGGTGTACGTTATTTTCTGGGGGGTGTTGACTCCCCCTAGGGGGGTCTGGCAAAACTACTGCCCAGCGGTTTGCTTGCCCCCACCTGCCTGGCATGTGTTTTGGCTCGCTTTATGGAAAAAGTGGCCTCAAGAACAGGAATATTGCATTCAAAATGAACTCTAAATCTCAAATTTTTTTCAGCGTCTGGGGACCTATCCATAAAATCCTCGATTGGGGTTCTGTCAAGGCAAAAAAGTGGGGGATCCTGGTCTCTGAGCCCCCGACTATGCTGTCTCCCACTCTGTGCAATCTGTACCCATAGCTTCTTTCCTGGAATATGCCTCTCTGTGAAAACCTGGAGAATGGCTGAGACAAAAATGAACGAGGAAATGTGGAATGAGGCACTTTTTTGTTTTTTTTATTCTGTCGCGCAACCAACTGAAGGCCATGGCCAGGAGCTAACAACAGGCCGACGGGCAACCGACAGATGCCTGGTGGACTTGACAATAATTTATAACTCTTGGGCCTCGCCAAGGTAATAATTTTTATGCTATGAAAGAACCGTTGGACGGGGACCTTTCAGGAGAAAAAACCCAAACAGGATGACATGGTACCAACATGCATTTTTGCGCACATTCATTTCATCGATGCTGCATTCTTGTCGCTATTAGTATTGAAGGGTGAAATTCAAGCCTTAATTCTGGTTGTGATGGACCGAAATCAGCGGGCTCACCCTCTATAAATGCTCTTCAGAGAGCAGTTTTCAGGAAGAAAATTTTAGCACATGTCGGGAGCTTCTGTGGGGCTTCGCTCACCCGACCCACCATGCACCCGGAGCTCCGCCCCATGGACCCCCCGCAAGGTTGCTGATGCGGACCCACTCGACGTTTGGGCCCCTCTCTGCGCGGGCAATGTTCGAGGGCCCCTCGCTGATATTGCCCGGTACAAATTGCGGCACCAATTTGTAAGTGAAATGCGGCACCAATTTGTAATTACATGCAGTGAGCCCCTGCATGAGGCGCGTATGGATTCATGACTTTTCAGGGAAGAAGCGATCAGTATTTGGCAATATAGTCATTTGCTCCAAACAGGAAGTCATCAATGGCCGCTCACAGTCAACTTACCGGTAAAATTCTTCTGAAGTCGGATGGTGTCAGGAGAGATGGAGCAGGAATCGGACTGGAATGAACCATGGATATGCCGAAAGGTCGTGTCATTTTTGTGTGTCTATCGCATAATATGACAGTGCAGGGGCGCAAATCCCTCTTGAGATCTGGGGGGGTTAGTTGCCTCAGGGGCCCTTTTTCACGGAAATATGGGCCCATTTGATGAAGCCCGCCGCAAGCGCCACGGGGTCTGGGGCAGCGCCCCAGCGGGGATCCAAGGGGCAGAGCCCCTGGCAGGGGGTCTGGGGGACGGAGTCCCCCAGAAGCTGAAGAAATTTTGAAATTCGAGTGTTCATTTGGGGTCCAAAATTGATGTTTCTTCCAAATTTTGGGACCCAAATGAGCCTTGAAATGATGGGCGCACTTTTTTGGTTTTGCAAATTTGAGGCCCATCTGCAACAGGCCTGTGCACGAAAGCCTGAATTTCCAAATGGAAATGTGTGTGTGCAAAAGACGTTTTCTGAAATTCACGAAAGCAGATGCAAAAACAAAAGCGATGGGTATGCCTCCAAAAAAAGAAGGTCAAGAGGAGCAGATAAATTGTAAAACTAAATTGTGAAACAAAGTCGGGGGCACGCGGGGTCTGGGGCGGAGTTCTTGGCTCAAGTGGGATGCCAAGGGACAGAGCCTTGCAGAGTTGCAGAGCCTAGCATGGTATCTGGGAGTACCACAGAGGTGTGATAACTTTTAGGAATTTCAACATGCATTTTGGGCCGGTTTTTGGCTATTTTTGGCACCATTATGGCCAGGGCTGTGTGGTCAGGCTCACACATACGGTGTCATTAAAATTTGTACAAATAATTCTGCTTCTATTCTCCCATATATGTAGATTCAGGCTGCTGCCATTCATCATCATCATCATCATCATCAACCGCCATCTGAGCTGACAGCCATACGGCCGGTGGCTCGGCGAGGAGGGCCACTCTGGCTGAAAGCCATTACCTCAACCATTTTACCTCAACCTGTCGGCCATTGTCCGACTCTTAACACAATAACATTAACATAACACTCACAACTTGTGACACACTCTCTGCCACCAAGTGCAGAAAACTTTGCTTAGGTCTATCTTGTCTTATCTAACTATCTATATGTATCTAATTTGTTTTTTTTTTTTTTTTTTTTTTTTTTTTTTAACATGCAGTCATGCACAAAAGGTTAAACGTTCAGGAAAAGTCAAAACTGCATCCGAGCCTGAAATGGACAAAAGAAAATAAAACCTGGAACGACAAAAATAAAACAAAATTAAACCTGAAATGAAGAATAAATTAAGACCTGAAACGAAAGGAAGATGAGATCTAAAAAAGCAGAATGGTTAACCTTCGAGTATATAGAACAGTCAAAGTTTCATAATGCATGAAAATCGATACGAAAAGCATGAGGCAAATGAAGTGAACGTAAAAGTAAACGATGGGAATGAAATCCTGTGAATTTGTTAGATCAATGAATCAGCTTGAAAGACAAAATGTGAGCAACAAACAATGCCTTAACATGAATTGCAGGTGCTTTGGCGTTCATTTTTTTTTTCTTTTCTACTGGACAGACGTTTTTTTTTTTTGGAAAAGAGGGTTTTTTAAGAGTGGCTGGAAGGTCATGATCCCTTGCTTTTTCGGGGCACAAGAGCGGTTCTTTTCGGGTCGGCGGCAGGGGCGCTCTGTGGGGTTGGCAAGAGGGCCCAACCTCCCATAATTTCACCAATTCAAATTGTTCGTCATACGATATCATTAAAATGCGGTCAAATGATGACTTCGCTTTTCACATTTTAGGAATGAGGCCGGCAGGTTGTAGGCATTTATTTTTCTTTTCCATTAAAATCTGCTGTGTATTTTTTTTTGTTTTTTTTTTTTAGAAATGGAAGTTTTCTGAAAGCTGGAGCTGGATTGATTCCCTTGCGGTCTAGGGGCCCCAGAGGGGATTAATTTGTGCTCGACGCATGAGCCCTTTCTGGGGATGGCAAGAGGGCCCAAATCTACCAGAATTCCATGCATGAATAAAATTTATTCATTATCATAGCATTATCTACCACGGCGTTACCATAGCAGGTGGTTGGCACTCGCTTTTACTTTCGTATGTTGTGTTTTGCAGGTTTTTTTGGATATGAGGTTTTTGTATTGAAAGCTGGAGCTGGATTGATTCCCTGGTGTTCTTAGGGCCCCATAAAGCTAGCTGGATTGATTCCCTGGCGTTCTAAGGGCCCCAGAGGGGTTAATTACAATAAGGGCTGAGGCAGGGGCCCTCTGTGGGGTTGGCAGAGGACCCAAATTCACAAGAATTTCATAAGTAAAATTTTTTCGCGAGCTGAGCATAACCACAGCGTTACCATAGCAGGTGGTTGGCACTCACTTTTACTTTCCTTTTTTAGTCTTGTGTTTTTTGTAGTTTCTTGGATATGAAGTTTTTGTGTTGAAAGCTGTAGCTGGATTGATTCCCTGGCGTTCGAAGGGCCCCAGAAGGGGAAAATAAGGGCTGAGGCAGGGGCCCTCTGTGGGGTTGGCAAAAGGGCCCCACCCCCTCCAGAATTCCACTGACCGAATTCTGGGGGGGTGAACCCCCCCCCCAACCCCCCCATGATTTGCGCCCATGTATGACAGCTCAGTCTCTGGCGGAAGTTCAGTCAGCACGGGTATGCAGCATGATGAGCCTGAGGTTGTTTTCCTCTCATTTATCTGCGGGTGTTCAAAGCATTTTAGTACGTACATCCGTTACACACTGAATTCCCTCTCAATTCTGACAGACGAAACTGGCAGGCACTTTTCGAATTAGCTCCACCTTTTCCGCATGATTTGCTGAAGCGGATGCAGGGGCGTAGCGATGGGGAGTTTGGCAGGGGGGAACTCTGACCCCAACTTTTGGGAAAATTGGCGAAAGTTGGGAAAATTGCGAAGAAACTGAAAAGTT
>JASGXE010007490.1:0-18559 GCA_030068105.1 Sinentomon sp. SZTP_YWyxl | reverse complement strand
CTTGGCTGGGCCCCAGCAGGGTCTCAAGCGGAAAAGTGCGTAGAGGGGGGGTTTGAGGAGGGGCCCCAGCGGTGTACCAAGAGACAAGAGTCCATGGCGAACGTCTGGGGCGGAGCATTCAGATGAAGAAATTTAGAAATAATTTTGAGTGCAATAACCGTACGTGTTCTGATGGAGGCCAAATTTTCCACCAGGGCGAGCCAAAAGGGCATACCGAGGGGCAAGCGAACTGAGAACCGCTGGAACAACTGCAACTTCTCGCTAGGGGACACTCATCCCTACTTTCCGAAATGACGCCCATGTCCAGAACCGGCAAATTTCACAGGAAAAAATAAGTTTCCTGATGGGAACAGCTACACTCCCAGAAATGTCGGCATCTTGCCATGAATTTCCCAGATCAAGTTTCTGGTTTGTTGCCTTCGCAATTACTCGTACTGTAGATCGGCGGAGATGAACGAAGGATTCTGCACGTGTATTTCAAAAAGGCTTAGGATGTTTTAAGCTGTCTTTTGCATCCGAGCAACAGCCAATTTGCAACTGCTCTTTTGATGTTGGGAGTAAGGGATTATCAAAACAGTTTGCAAAAAAGTTTCTCATCAAAATGCCGGGACGAGCCACACTGCCAATTTGCAATTTTTTGCTTCAATTCAAAATGGGGGTCTGTAACAGTTCAAATCTCATTGCTGAAGAGAAGCAACACGTGCTCAAATTTGATGATGAAAAATTCTCAAGGCCGATTTCCTTCAGTACATACGTAGGTTGTACCAGAATTAATGGAAGTTGGTTCGTTGTCTTGGGACTCAGCATGCGATTTTGGCAAATTTTGGTTTGCTTAAATACATAGGGGAAGGTGGGGCAGCCAGGACCTAGTAAGAAACTTTCGGCCATAAAATCTCGGCAAATGGAAATTTGTCCCGGAAAATTTACATGGGAGTACTTTGATCCTTTGGCCCTGAAATGCCCCTGCCGGAATTCCGTTTTGACCCCAAATTTAGGAGCTATGATCATTTCTAGAGAGCTATCTCGCCGGTCCTCCTTGCCCCATTATGCGGGGCAACAAGGACCACATGGATGGGGCACAAAGGACCGCACCATTCGTATATCGACCAAGCGAACATGGGAGCATTTGTGCAGTTCGTGGTTCCAAAGTATAAAACGTGGAAATTCACTCATTTTCGGTTTGAAGTTTGACCAGATAGCTACCTTGTAACCAATAGGTAGGTTGACATGTCGTTTTGTGTAAAACATTATTCACATTCCTGTTGGGATTAAAAGTTTTTACAGCAAATTTCATATTGGGGTAAGGAGGACCAGCCGCGGTCCTCCTTACCCCAAACTCGCAGAAAGCACACAATTTCTTTCATGCAAAAAATTACGAATGATCCCACGAAGATATCTGGGAAATTATTTCTCCACACATGGTGCTCACTCAAGATCAAATCGCCATGCATTGACAATCATCACAGCGCCCACTGCAAATCGAAAAAGATTCGACCAAAATTACACAAAAACATGAAAAAATCGTTTTTCTTCTCCTGCACTCGCATCCACGTCTTGGTTCTTCAACCGCCATCTCCAAACTGTGACGTTCGTCTCTTGCAACATGTTGGACCATGTTTGGGACCACCCACTTTCCCATTGCCTTCGAAATTTCAATGGTCCTCCTTACCCCATGGGACCTCGTTGCCCCACTCTCCCCGCACATCTATGGTGGACATTTGTGCCAAAGGACAACTTTATCAGCCTTTTGATACTCAGTATAGAGATGCTTGAATTCAATGTGTTTTGTGCTCTGAAGATAAAACAAAGATTTTTCAAAGGTGGAAAAAATTCAAACAATTCAATGGCAAATATCTCGAAGATTGTGCAACTCAAAATCCTGCCACTTTGGGGGCAGGATATGATGGCCAGTGTCGCTCATTTTCCAGTGGTGTTTGAATAATTCAGCAATTTTCCTGTGCAACAGGGTGGTTCAAAAATGGCCCTCAATCGCAAGTTAAAAGTCAGGTTATGAACGAGCGAAAAATGGGTGGTGCACAGAGACAGTGGAAGATGACTGTAGATCAACTTCAGCTGATTCAGCCCCAAACATCCTTCGGTCTGCTGGCATGATCTTAAACATTCTTGGTCGAAAGGCATTTTCTAAAATTCGTACCGGAATGGCTCAGTCGGCTCGCAGAATCAATGAAAAAAGACTCCAATGAAAATATTGCCATCATAAAATCCAGAAATTTTAGGATACCCTGCAGAAGAGAAAGATGATTCTCACAAGGCATTCACAGGTACACCTGACCTCGGCTTGTACAACTCTCGCCTTTTTACAAAAATCAAACGGGCAATGTCAGGACTGTAAATTTCCTCCAACCAGCCCTGGTCAAAAGCACAAATTCAGAGGCAAAAAAGAGCCCACTTTGGAACAACGTGGAACATCTGATAGTTGCATGAGATGGGACGATGGGTGGAAATTTGCTTCGATGTCAAGGAAGAATGAATGCCTCCAGTGATTTTAGGAGGTGAAATTGATTAAAGTTGTACCCAAGGCATTTGAGGATGCAACTTCCATTAATTCTGGTACAGCCCACGTAAAAGTGGCGACGCACGCGTGTTCTATTCACACGTGTTATGCCATTCAAATCTTGCCTCCTCTATTGGAAAAGAAATAAAAGTGCCATATCTCAACCAATGTCAACAAATGGAAACTTTTATTTCTGCGGAGTTTTGTTTTTGTAACATTGTGTTGATTGTAAAATTGCATTGTAAAACCCAATTGACAAAACCCAGTTGACAAAAACCAGGTTGACCCAAAGGCTTCCACATAAAAATTCAATTTTTGGAACACTTGAGCATTTTATCGGAAATGGCATGATCTTTTGTCACATAGGTTTTGTGTCAAAATAATTCCAACGATTGAAAAGCAGACTTTTGGACAATCAAGAACTTGCGAAAAAGTGGAAAATAACCAAAATCAAAAATGTGCTGTGAATGCTGAGAGCACTCTCAATAATTGTGCTTTCAAAGGAGAAACCGGAATTCTTTCAGCAATGAAAAACCGGTCGAGAACAGTCGATTTGCAGAAGAACATCAAATTCTTTCAGCAAGGAAAACCGGTGCAAACCTGTAGATATGGAGAAAAATCAAAGTTTCGCTGTGTTTTAGAATGGAGGAGTGCAAATTGCAAAGAAATGTGTTCTCAAATATTTGTTCTTCAAAGTAATGGAATCGGCTGTGACCATACAAATGCGAAACAAGCATTTTCATCCGGCAGGGTTCAAACTTACAGCTTTTTTTATCCTTATTTGCTTTCAGAGCAAGGTCATCGAGGTAGAAACCACACGGTGAAGCTCCAAATATGGGACACAGCTGGACAGGAACGATTTCGAAGTGTTGCTCACGCCTATTACCGAGACGCACACGGTGAGTGCCTTGCCAACACGTGTGTTTATACCTATGTATTCGCAGCCATATTGGCAAAAATTGCACGAAAATTTGCTGGCAATTAAACATGTATCGATGTAACCCTTTAGAAAAATGGAAAAGTACTAGTGTTGTGCACAGAAATTAAATTTTCGTGACTCAGCTTTACACAGTGAATTGGCGATTTAGTGAAGCTCTGCGTGGGAGCAAACGGAAATGCGACAAGTTTCCACCACAGAAATTACCGATCTTTCCAGACCAGCTGCGAAAATTACCTCTGGCACAAAATGTGGCAGCAAGGGAACTTTCGACTTTCCAAAAGGTTCATTTTTACAGATCGGAAAAGGTCACAATTTGCTCAGTGCCAGTCTGAATTGATCACTGCCAGAACAATAGTCATGCATGCGATTGGAATTTCGAAAAAAAAAACCAGGCATGTAATCAGTTTCAAGGCCCAGCATGCTTGAGCATGCCAATGATGTGCTAAGTGGGTGACTTTTGTACCTCCACACATGTCGAGGTGGAAATTTAACACTTCACACTTGTCTCCGACAAGACACACACTCTAAACTAAATTTAGTTGTTTTCGGCCGGACACATATTTTCAACATCCTGATCGCTCACCGATGGCAGAAAATACGAGAGCTGTCTGCAATAATTTTCTTGCTTGCCTGCTATGAGGAAGAATTATTATTTGGGTTCATAACTTCACAGAACATGCGGATGGTAAATTATGGAATATTTCCAGCCTGGGCAGATCAGAGGGATTAAGCACAAGCATAGAATTTGACAAACAATAAGATACAGAGTTAAACTTTCCAAGTCTCTCTGAGCTGCGAGTAATTTTGCAAGCTTGACATGAGAGTTATTTGTCCTCACGGATTGTGTTTTTCAAAATTGCCTGCCGGCTGCTGCTTCTTGACAATTTAAAAAGGGGAGTGGAATTTATTTACAGGCACAGAAAATTATCATTTTTGCATGTGGATCTTATGGATCGGGGGAATGGGATAGAACGGACTGAGGTAGAAGTGAGCTAAAGCAGAGTTTTGGAGGGAGTTTCGGCATGGAGGCAGGTGGGTGTATAGTGGCCGGAAAAGATTACTCATACATGTTTTCCCATTGATGTGCCTCCGAAATTTTTTTTCTTTCTTTTTACCTTATGCATTTGGTGGAAATTAAAGCGCCAAATTGCACGGAGCTTTCTAGAGGTGTCAGATTTTGACATTAGTGATGAAAGAA
Organism: Sinentomon sp. SZTP_YWyxl; assembly: GCA_030068105.1. Lineage (NCBI taxonomy): Eukaryota > Metazoa > Arthropoda > Protura > Sinentomata > Sinentomidae > Sinentomon > Sinentomon sp. SZTP_YWyxl. The sequence goes on along the minus strand of JASGXE010007490.1, from coordinate 13,906 downwards.
TCTTTATTTCTACAGCATGACTTTTTGCTAAACTCAAGAATGAATTTTCCATGTATGGAAGAATCTTGCAATTCGCCATATTCGCAATACCCTACTAACCGGAAGAAAAGGAAAAAATCCGCCTTAAAATGGAAAAATTCATCCTCAGTCGGTCTATTCCTGCCACCGGACACGATCTTACTTCAATGAAGACCATTTATCACACACACTTCCTTTCATTACCATTGAATGAATTCCCAAGTGGATAAAATCGTGAATGCAATTCCCATATTCGCAATATATCTCAAATGGAAAGCAAATCCAAGCCAAAAACAAGTTTCAACTTGTTTGTGCCACAAAACTGTGAGTAGTCCATGACGGCAGCAATTCGACGCCAAAATAACTTTTCTTCCTTTGACTTTTTTATTTTCTGTTCTCGTTTAGCACTGCTTCTGCTCTATGACGTCACAAATAAGACTAGTTTCGATAACATCCGGGCATGGCTAGCAGAAATCAATGAATATGCACAAAATGTCACTTTAATACTCATAGGTAAGCTGGAATTCTCTTTTGGCCGAGTGAGTGCTTTTTCTCGGAGAAAATTATCCAGTAAGTTACTTAGTTTACACAAAGTTTAAAGTTGTGCCCTCGCAGGTTTTCACTGTCATTTTCCAGTGCTACGCTTTTTTTAACGGAAAGATTGGGTCTTTTGCAATGCAAATTCAGAATTGCGAGGTAAATTTCTCAATTTACACAATTTACGAGTATTTACATATGTATTTATTTAACTTTACGACTGCATAAAATGGCAGCAGAGGGATTTGGTTGCACGCAGGCAACAAGTTATAGAGTGCAACAAGAATGCTTTGCAGAGTACGTGGCCAAGAGCATACACAACACTTGGGGTGATGAGAAAAGTAAAAAAAAAATTAACTTACCTCGCAGCCTGGCACAAGCATTTTCATCTTGGACATAATTTCTCCACTGCAACTGGCTAAGCAATGCTCGTACTGAATTGCCAATTGTCATTCGTTCCTGAAGGATTTTTGAGAGTCTTCTCATATTTACACACAAGTAGACATTTTTACACTCAAATTCCACTTTCTCTCCAGTTCATTGTGCAATAAGCATCTCCTTTCTCAATTTGGACTTTTTTTGAGGGCTTTCTCAGAGAAACCACTATCAATGATTAAGAATAAGATAGAAAAACACATCACATGCAACATATGTGTGCAGGCAGGATAACTTAATTTGTACTAGTAAAGCCCGTCAGCCTACTGGCTGACGAATGCAAAGCACAAAGCATGAGAGAGCCCAGGATCACCCACAGTGGATGCCCGCGACAGTCTGTTTTCCGCCTGGCGAAAAAAAGCATATGAAGTTCAGCATGTTCGATATTGTGAAGTTCTCGGCCAGTTGAAGTTGCAAGCCCTGCGCTGCGAACTTCTGTTGCGACACTTCTGTTTACATGCGAACTCCCGATTTTCAAAACATTTTCACGAAAAAAAAGAGAAATGTGACTTTTAATGTCTCAAGATGTCATGCTATGGAGAACCCAATTTTGTTGAAACGCTCCAGCTTTTTGGGGACTCTGTCCCCTGCACCCCTTGCCGGGGCACTTCTCCTGGACCCCCACTTGGTAGCTTTCGCACCCGTCCCCCCAAACCCTCCGGATTCGAAATTCCAGGCGCCCCCCTTGGCGAAAGGCTGGATCCGCCACTGTTTTCATGCACTAAAATTTATGAAAATATTTGAAATGTACCTAACCAATGATGCCGTTTCGCGTCCGGGCATCGAGTTCGAAACCAACGGAGGTTTTTCAACAAAAATCTTCCCAATGTACGTATTTCCCAAAATCCCACAATTTAAAGCGTTTCCATCACAGCAGCCGGTAAATGTGACATGAAATTTTGCCATCAAATTTTCAGCGCCCTTTCGACATGTTTAGGGAAACGCGCCATCTACATTTCCCGAAGAGCTGCATTTCGTGCGGGGATGCTCCCCGAGCCTCCCCAGAGTTTCCAGGCAGAGCGCAACTGGAACCATTCAGAGGCGAACGGATCTCTCTCCCTTGACTTTCCAGAGAGATGGTGAGTTTGCACTCGGGAAGTGAATGAGTCGTATTCACGGGCTGCTGCGAAAGGACAAATGGTTGGTCAGATGGCCACAGATTTTGGTGATTTTGGTGTCAAAAGATGGGCCAGAAATTGGTGCACAACTTTGCAGCAGGTCGATCCCATGTTGCAACGGAAAATTTTGTGCTACAGTCCGTTTTGCAAACAAAAGGGCGGAATTTTTCGATGTCTCGGAAACGGGCTTTGACATCTCGGAAACGTTTTCGAAATTTCACAAATGAAAATGTTGAAATTTCTTCATGGATTGATAATCTGCATTCTATTAGCTCTCTTTCAACACCAAAATTGTCCATATCCGTCCAGAACTTTTCAAATGCGAACAGTTTTAAACTTTGCGCGACGATCCCGAAGAGTGAGATTCTGCAGCGGTTTGCTTTTTTGTTCTTTGCTTGCACGCCGAATCTCTCCGCTTTGTCCAATCGACACCTTCCTCCTCTCCTGCATTGTTGGATGTGAATGTGATCTTGTCCAAATCTCTCGTCTGTCCTAAAAATCTACCCCCCTGCCTCCACATGCTATTTAAATGGGATGTCCGCCTTTATTACACCCACCTGACAGGAGAGAATTATTTAGTGCGGATTATAGAATCCAAAATAACAGAATAGGTTAATACCAGGTCCTTCAAAAGTCCCAGGACAACCTGCGCGACAGGATCCTCAAAAGCCCCAAGAAACCTCGCAAGTCCCGACAACTCCTTCCTCAACTAAGACAGGAGTCCCCCAAAGGACCACGAAACAGGGGATGTCCCGGAACCTTCAAAGAACCCGAGGCAGGAGCCGTCCTGGGACCTTTAAAAGATCCGGTAAAATGTAGAATTGAATCGCCTGGAACAATTCGGACCAGCAGTCGGTGTCGTATTCAGACCAAGTGTAAAAAGTGGCAAACCAACATGCTGGGTGAACATGGCCAGGGCACCCATCAATAGGCACTTATTTACCATTACATTTACAAATATCAGTGTATCCTTAGTCACCTCAATTGTTGAATGGTTGTTCCACAATGGTTATTCTTTCGACACATTGACAGGAAACAAGTGTGACTGCCCGAACAGAGTAGTGAGCATTGCCGATGGAGAAAGACTGGCCAAAGAATACAATGTACCTTTCATTGAGACCTCGGCAAGGACCGGACTGAATGTTGAAATTGCATTCCTAACTATTGCAAGGTTAGAATTTTTAAGCACGTCTTGCTAAAAATAGGGTGAGACTGAAAGGAACTTCAACATTCATGTGATCTGATCCGGACACCGAGAGAAGCAAAAAAAAGTTTTTTTGTTTTTTGTTTTTGAAAAAGTCCCATTTTGGATTTATGGTCTACCAAAATGCCCCGCATGGGATACATGGTTAAAAAACAAAAGTTGAGACACAGTTTTCAAGTTCAACGTGTTTGCTCCCCACAACAATACAAACAAGACGAGGGTCACCTTTTTCTGGAAAATTCCATCATTTCGATTTTATGATGGGCCCTCATTAACATGATATTATGACGGAAATGTATCAAAGTTTGCTAAAATCGAAAAATCAAAGTTTGCTAAATCATCCATTCATATACAACGGTAGGTCACCCTATTGGCCTATATTGAGAAATGGGTCTGCCCACTCAATCAATGGATGACGCGATGTCTCCGTGTGAAGTGGAGTAGTCAAGTTTAAAAGTCAAAAGTTGCTGGTTTTTGGTCTGGTTGACAAAACATCACGTTTGCTAAAATCTTTTATTCTTAGTTTTACACCTGCGAACACCTTCTGGCATGTGGGAGTTCTTGCATTGCCCAGTGTTAATGCGGTCGGTTTAACTGGGATTTCGGTGGGGCCGAAACCACTGCCATCTGTTCTACCAGTTTTCCGGCTATTGCCAACTCTCAGGATGACCGGATGGCACTGTATGAAATTTGTGTGGCTTTCGTGAAAGTTACCTGCCAGGTTCTCTTGGACTTGGAACGAGGTGTTCTGTATCGTGCACAGTGTGATGCTGCACGAGACCTCCTGCTTAACGTCTCATCCAAAGGAGACGAGGGACTTGGCCTCTAAGCCCCCTTCTAGCAGCACAACCTGGGGTACAAGGATGGTCCCATCCAAGTGCTATTCAGGCCCAACGCTGCTAGACTTCGGTGTATGATGGGAAGCGGTGCAAGCCACGAACCATTTTTGTTTGTGTTGCCTTGAACAAATCCGGCGAATTTGAAAAATTTGGCTCAATTTTTACTTTTTTACCCATTTACCCCATCATGGGATGTTTGGGGCCCATATTCGTAATTCCAGAATCGCAAAAATCGACCTGTCTCCAACAAGTTTAGGTTCCCCTTGCACGGAAACAAACCCAGAGGGCGACGATAACCAGCTTTAAGTCATGTAATATTTCCTCGGTGATCATCCTGAAAGTATTGAAAGCTTCCCAAGCAGGTGCAAAGACAAAAGCGATTCTATCTCATTAATCCAGTCTAACGGGCCATTAACAACACTTTTTCGATGATATTTGGAATTCCAAACATGGTTTTGGGCCGGAACCCGGGCATGTTTTGATGTCCACGTCACTCCCCATGTCAACAGAACTGCACGACAGTGGAGCAGTGTGCCATCACGCAAAACAGCAGGCGCATCCGTTTGAATTGAACAACTGACAAAGAAGCAAAGAAACGAACAGCAGCCACCTGTTTTTTGTGTCAAAATACAACAGTGGTGAATTTTTGCAGATGGGGACGTCCTTTTTCTGTTGGAATTTTGTGGCCGACCACAGAGAGGATGTTTATTTAGCCATGCAGGGGTGCTCAACTTCAATTGTGTTTGATTGCAGACTTCGACATTTCGCATGTTGCGATACATGCTTTGTCTGGGGATTGGGCAGCCGACTGGCAGAGGGGCTTTTCTCGTATTATTTTCAGACGGTCCGAATCTTTACGTTCGATAACATTTTATTTTTATTCTTTTGTTTCAAACACAAATAGGCTCCTGCTGAGGAAGGAATACCAGCGGCAGAGTGACGCAAACACAAGATTTCAAATATCTGACATCCAACCGCATGAAAGCGGACCGTGCATGTGTCACAGCTGAGGAGAAGCATGCATGCAATTATTATTCCTATTCTTCCTAATAGAGGAAATGATAACTTCTGACGTTGCGTTAACAGCAAATCTCAAGGAACTGTATGCATTCGTCATGGGCTGACAATTTACAGCAGATATCATTCGATTGTAGCTATAGAATTCAGGAGAATCTTCTCCCGTTGAGATGTTTAACCACGTTAATCGTTGCGTACCTAGAAGATTAGAGCAACAACCCTATTTACGCCAACATAGACTGCCATGTTGGGTGTTGTTGTCCTTCATTGTGTCGATATTTATACAGCAACTCGACATTTATATTATACCTCGTGCTTTCCGGCAAAATACGATATTGTCATGATTTGTTATTTATTTCACAGCTCCATTCACATTTTTTTCTACACTACTCAATAATTGACAAAGGAATGAAATCCCAAAGACGTGTCATACTTATTGCTGCATAAGATCGCCCAATTATTATTGTCTCTGCCACCTTCATCAGATCTGCAATGTGTTTGCAGCTGGGGGATATAGTTCAGAAATAGAAAAAGGAAATAAGGATTGAAGACAGCGTTGCCACAGGCGATTTTGAAAAAAAAAAGTGTCAGACGAAAAAAAAAACAAAAATGCAGACACAGCCCCCATTTGCGCCAAATGCCAAAAATTCTTGGGGTGGGGGGGGGGGGGGTACACTTCTGAAAGTTGATTTTTGCAGGAAAAAATCGATTGATATATGACCCCTGTTTTTTTTTAACATTTTTGCCCAATTTCCTGTGTGGAACTATGCGAAAGTTTTCTAGTTGCTTTTCTGCAACTTTTTACAGCAGTACTATGCCAATTTTCATCTTTATCATGTTTGTTATATTGAAGTTATGCCACCCGAAAGCTATTTCAAAGTGAGAGCATGCATTTGTTCTACACATCCCTTCAATCAAGGCTTTATCACTTTTGCATTTTCTGCCAATCGTCAAACCTTTTGAAGTGAGATCTCAGGAACTGTGCATGTTAGAAAGGTGAAAGATGTAGGTACTTGTTCAAGAAAGTGCCAAAATCCGGTTGATGAAGAAGAAATTTTGATCTCACCAGAAAACCTCATAATATTACGCATGTTTTTACAAAAAATGACTTGCTGAAAGGCAAAAATTGACACGCAATGACTGAAATTGCAGATTGTGAGCGAAAGGGAGGCCGGAATTCCGTATTCGTCGGATTTTCATGAAATTTTAGGAGATTTGATGAAAATAGATCTCATGTCAAAAAAGCTTTGGCTATTTTCGCGATAAATTCACCAGAAGTGACTAAAACGCTGAACCTGCTTGTCCTGCTGGAAGGTATTTTAGGGTCAGGTTTGGTTTAGGTTAGGTGAGGTTAGTTTAGGCCAGGATAACCTAATCTAACAATAACCTGACCCATTTGACCATTTCCAGCAGGACAAGCAGGTTCAGCGTTTTAGTTACACTCAAATTTACCTGCCGTGAGAACAATGAGATAAGACAGTAGGCTGAAAATTATCACTAAAGACACCGTTATTATGTAAAATAAACAACTAAAATTTGAAGAACAGGGTAAATATTTGGCAAGTACCAAATAAAACCTAAATTTCGACAACTGCTGACTAATCCAAGACTGAGTGGTTTTAAGCAAAATTCTTTGTCAGCTCAATTGGCTTCTGTCAATTAACTCTGTTGGCACAAATCAAGGTGTACCATCACCAGCTACCAATGGTTTGAGTGCCCGGCTTACAGTTGTCATGAACGGTGTGGATCCGCATTGAAATGGCCAGAGACTGAGGAATGGCCCGAGTTTTTGACAATTTTACTTTTTTGGTCGAAACTTATCCTCTCCAAGAACTTGTCAATATGCTAACTGACCTCTACAGACAAAATTATTCTTGTGATTATTCACAAGAAACAGCAATGCTTCAGAGACTATGCATCCAAAACGCGAGACCTGTGGGCCACCAGGAAATTGGTCTAAAAAGGTGCCATGGATATGTGAAGCTCTGAAATGCTGTTCGAACAACTTGGAATCTGCTTTGCATGAAAAATGTGTCAGTTGGGTGTGGTGCGTGAATAAAAACAACACAGCATCAGTTTTGCTGCAGCACATATTCCAGTCGGACAGTTTCCATTTTGGAAATTTTAAAAGATCAATCAGAATGGACAAGAGACAGCATGTGAAAAATACTGTTGTGAGGTTACACTCATTCAACAATGATGTGTGTTACACTCATTCAACAATGATGGATGGGGTCTAAACCAAAAGGCATTGGCAAAATCCACTGATAAATGGCACTGGACAATGTTGATTTGTACAAAGTACCTAACCTAATAGGTTCAATTCATATTTCATGATATTTGGATCAGGAAAATGATCATAACAACAGCTGATTGGTTGTAGTGTCAACACAGACAGAGACTGGTGATTGAGATCGAATTCCCACAGATTTTGATACCCGTCAGCAAAGAAGAGCCCAAGACAAGAAAAAATGATTTTTTTTTTGAGAAAAAAGAAAGAAAAAATGCTTTTGTTCTTTCTCCGAAAAACAAAAAACAGAAAAAAAACACTTTGGCTGGAAAAAATACATGAAAAAAAACACTTTTCCCAAATTTGCAGAAAAAAAACAAAAAAAAAAAACAGAAAAAAACACTTGTGGCAACACTGATTGAAGAAAGGATTTTTTAGAAACCCTTATTTCAGAAACAGAAAAAGGATTGATGCTTTTTTCAGAAACAGAAAAAGGAAAAAAGATGGAACAGCCTATTTTTCAGAAATGGAAAAAAAAAATAATGATTGAATGACCTGTTTTTTTTTCAGAAATAGAAAAAAGGATTGAAAAACCTGTTTTTCTTTTCAGAAATAGAAAAAGGAAAAAAGGATTGAAAAACCTGTTTTTCTTTACAGAAATCGAAAAAGGATCGACATTCCTGCTTTTTTAGAAATGGAAAAAATTATTGTGGTCTGTGCTGCCTGCTCTTGTGACTTGTATCAGAATACGTCAGTTCAGGGGAGTGATGAAACATGGAGCAAAATTCAGTGTGATAGTTGGATAAAATTTAGTTTTGAGTTTGGTTGAACAAAACATACAGAGACTGTTGAGAAAGTTTGCATGTGGCAATCGTAAAAATTCTGTTAACAGGGATTGATGAAGAAATTAAGAGGGCAATGGAGGACACACAGAGTTCTTGGAGAGTAAGAATAGGCACAAATGCTTCAGTACCAGACTAAGCAGATTTAATTCAAAGAAAATCAGATGCACCAGTTGACGCATCCACACCATCAGTGTTCAGTAACGCTACATCATTTTCTGATAATGGATAATGATGCCGACTCCGTGATCGGCGAAATCGATCCAAGTTTGTTTGTTTATTGTAACGGAAGTGAATACACCTACTACCATCTTTCATTTATGCCTTCCGCCAGCTCCAAACTCTTTCACGCAGCGATAACAGGATCCTCATTGGTAAAAAGTGCTAACACCTTTTGTAACCGAAGCACACACAGTAGCTGAAAAAGCAGTTCCCAACTGCTGCGAGCATCTTGTCACGTGAAATTCCATGCATGTTTTTCAGTCACGTGAAATTCCATGCATGTTTTTCAAAGGAGGACAAAATAGCCCAGAAGTGCATGCGATACGCACGTCGGTCATGGCACAACAATCAAAATGGAACAGAATCTGGAGGATAGACACGAAAATTGAGACATACATAGACATTGTGCACAGTAAGCATCAGCACAATTTTGAAGAAATTATCCGTAATTTAGAACCCCCCACCCCCAGAACCACTTCCTATGTCCTGTTGCATGTCATTTGCATCCCTAATCCGTGTTTGGAAATCACACTTGAAGTTAAAATAAAATCTGTTTAATAGCAAAAAAATCACACGACAACAACTAACATTGCACGAAGGACAGAATGGATGGGATAAAAACAAACATTGTAAAAAATCACAGATCAACAGAGGAGCCGAATGCTTCCTGCGTCAGTTCCGATCAGAATGAGCTTGTTCATGGGCAGCATCCCGACTGCAGTGACAAGATTCTTGATGATGTCAGAGTGCAGCTTGATCAGTGGGCTGTTGGAAGTTGTCAACAACTGGGAGATTCCAGCCGATGAATTACAACTGGAAAATAGCGGATAGAAACCAATTCTGTTCCCTGTTGTCAAGAGTACAAGGTCGTCATTGCACGTCCTGAGGCAATGCACTGGCTCACTGAATGTCCTGAAAAAGTAGATAAATTAAACACTTCAAGTTGTCACAAACATCAGGGAACAAAAGGTGCAAGAATAGTTGAAAATCGGTTTTCCCAAGCTGGCAAAAATATTTTTTTTCGGCTAAAGAAATGCAGAAATCCATGGCACTCTGACGACTTCCAGTTTTTCATATGAAAGTAATCGATCCTTGGAGGTGTTTGTTGGTGGCAAAAATGATGCCCTGAAAAGCCCCCATTTGAGAGATGATCTCACGTTTACCATCTGCAGCTGTTCCAGGCCAAAAAGGCCAAACCATGGTCCGGATGATGGAGGCAATGAGCTATGCCATGCCTGGCAATTGACAATAATTGAGAGTGTGAAGGCAGTGACACAAACAACGACATCTTGAACAATTGCAGACAACGTGGTGAGCACAATAGGGCACAGTAAGGGTCAAAAGTCAGGTAAAAAAAAAGTAACCATTAATTAACCAGAAACTAGTTGCGGCATTTCCAACACACACAACAAAAGTCAAGGCAGGGTCAAAAGAAAAGAAATGAAAATGAGACTGACAAATCACCTGGTAACATTTTGCAGGTTTCCATCACCACTCGTGCCAGATGGCTTCCAAAATGTGACAGTCTGATCAATCGAAGAGCTGATTAGAAGAGAGTTGTGCGTTTCCAGCTGGAGAACCTGAAATTGTGTGCAGTAAACACATGGTACAGATCATCGTGTAAATTATTGCGGTATGTGTGGCCACATTGTTGTGGTATGTGTGGCCACATTGTTGTGGTGTCTTGTCACAGATATGTCCATGCAAAACACTGAAGCTGCTCTTCCACCGGCATGTCTGTTTTCTGCTCACACTGCTGTTGAGGACTCCAAGATTCTTGAGATGTGACACATCTGAGGCTTGACTTGGAGTCATTGCTGTTTTGTTGATTGCTGAAATGGTACACATGGCAGCCAAAGTGATGCCATCCCAGCAATCAACAAAACAGCAATGACTTATGCCTTGTCTCAGCCAAGTCATGTATCAAGGGGTGGGACACCTGTATAAAATGGAAAATTTGACTTTTTTCCCCAAATCTGTTTTTTAGCCTAAAAGATGCCCTGGAATCTCCTGAATCCAGTGGTAAAAACAGCATTGAATTATCTTGTTTACTTCAAAAGTTATGAAAGATTGCGCGAGTACATCCGCTGCGGAAATCATTGATTTCTCATGATCCACAGAAAATATCACTTTTTCAAACTTATTTTTACCGCGTTTGTATTTTTTTCATTCGCGGTAACCTTCTATCTCAGCGGTTTGTGTTGCTAGAATGCTGAAATTTGGTACATATGTGTAAAAAAGTATGACAAATCGATTGACTGTGCCGGATTTTTTTATTTTGTTCCTCCTTTATAACCGTTTACAATTGAAGTACCGCAAATTTAAGTTTTTTAAGCACGTTTAGTGATGCATGACAAAGCTACGTCAATAACTGAACTGAAAGGACAAAAATCAAAAATCCGACACAGTCAAAAGTTTTGAACTGCTTTTAACTAGTTGTCACCAGGGATGGGTAAATTGGAAATTGGACACGTATTATACGTGCAGGGGTCCCAGCCACTCTTTGACAAATATAATAGGACATATAGGACAAATTTTCCTATTTTATAGGACATTATAGGACAGCTTGGATGCCAAAATATAGGACATTATAGGACTCTTGACACCTTTTTTGATTGACCAACTTCCTGCCCAAAAGGCAAAAAGTGAAAAAAAAACCACCCATTTTCCACCCACTTGTTTTTCTTTTCAGTTTTTGCCTTTTTTACCATATATGATTAATTTTAAATCAACAATTCACAAGTAAACTGAACATCAAACACGAAAGAGTAATGTGATTGTGTAAATGCTATACGGCCAGTGCTACATAGTACAAAATAAGCTTCGGACTGTTTTTATGCTAACTTTTTCTTGCCAGATAGGGCCCTACTTTCTGAGATTACTAAACTGAGGAAAAGTATGCATAACCGAGAATTTGTTTCGAAAATGATTATAGCCCATTTTCACCTGAGCACTCAAGCAATGTTGACTTGCTTTGACAATAATTGCTAAAACCAAGTGGGTTTGATGGAAAATTTGCCAGTTTGATTTAACTGATTGCTTGATTCATTGGCAATGCCTTTAAGCAAACAAGCCTTGCCGCCTGTAGCAAGTCGATCTTGCTTTAGGAGACAGCCGGTTTAAGATTTGGGGTGTTCAAAACTTGCTGCAGCCTTGTAATTTTGTACGAATTTATTATTCGTATTCATATCCTATTGTTCGCATTTTTGCCCTTCTAGCTAGGTATCTAAACAAATGGGCTTTATTTTTAGTAGCTAGCTAAATCAAAAATGCCTGGGCATCTTTCTTGCAGAATTCAATGATCAGATTTTGATCGCCCTGTCAAAGGACAAAAGAATAGCATAATAAGCCACTCTACAGAAACATGTGTTTTCAAAAATTTGGCTGTGACTTCAGGCCTATGTGAGATTTAGAATTCAAATTAAAGAAAAAGTTTATTCAAGGCTTTACTTCCAAGAGAAAGAAAGATAATTTGAGATAGAACGGTAAATTTGATGACAGAATGGTGTGTTTGGGAAATACGGCCCCTTTATGTCTCTCACCAGTTCACACCCTTTGTAGCAAAATCTCAACTGATTCTCACATTGGACATCATTCCAAACAAACCATATTTTGCACGATGCACATTCCGAGAAGGCTCTATCACTTACATCAGATAGGGTTGATTTGGATGACAAGCTACCTCCTTCCTGAAATGCATTTGATTGCATCATCAACTACTGCCAGGTTATCCCATTGATCCCAACAGGTTTCAAAATCTGAACACAAAACCAGCTGTTACCCCTCACCAAGGGCACCCAGTAGGCTATCTAAAAACCAAACCAGGTACCAGGCCCATTTTATCAGCTCCCTTTGCAAAGGAGATAATAGAGCAATGCCCAAGTTTGGTACATGGATGGCAGATGGCCAATTTCGAATGATGGCCAAGGAAAGAAATGGTAAGCGAAAGGGTCACATTGCCAACAGATGTTGATGAAAAATACTCATAAGTTTGACAGATCCGATGTCATTCAAACAAGAAATGGCTGCTTTTAAAAAATGCCTCTGGACATGCCAGGCCATAAAATAAACCCGAACCGACACGAAAAACAACCAAAAAGCAACAAAGCAACAAAAAGGAAACTTTTTTGTGGTAAAAAATTGTCCTTGAGAGTGGTCTTTCTTTCTCTCAAAGTTTGCTCTCAAAATGGTATATTTGAGAGGAAACTCAAGAAATTGAGAACGTTCTCAAAATTGAGAGTGTTTCAGGAATACGGATTTTTGAGTGAAATGTGGGTTAAGAACCTTCTTAGGCTTGAGAGACTTTCTGGAATAAGGCTCCTGGAACTTTGTGCAAAGCATCAGGAGCCTTATTCAGAGCTCTGAAAAATTTGGATTCCAATTAAGTCTCGTTTTGCTGCTGCTGTTGGTCTCGAGCTAACATTTCCTCACCTTGATGGTAGGAAGTAAAGCCCCAGCCCCAGGAAGTAAAGCAGGTGTAGGTAGGTAGGCCCTTACCAGACTAGTTTTTCGTTTTCTTTTCTTTTTCAATCACGCAATTTATTGTTTCATTAACTGACGATTTTTGGCTAGTGATAACAGCCACTGATTAAACATTGGACTTCAAATTTGTGTTTGTAAAAAATGAATAGCCATTTTATTTTGCTGAGAAAGTAGAACAAGTCATTATGAATTGAAGGTAGGTTTGTGATGGGTTAAAAAGGAATGTTGAGAACAGATTTCACAAATCTTCATTCACTCAGTCGGTCATTTCTTTCCCTCAATTTAATCACTGAGACTGAGAAATGATGATGTTTCATGACACAGCTTTTTGCAGCTTCGAGTGAAAATAAGCAAAATATAGGAAATATAGGACAGCAATTTGAATTGTGGTACCTACAAATTCATTTTCTAACTTGAAATAATTGGTCTGTTTGAGGCATGCACCAAGAGCAAATTCAAAACCAGTGTTTACCAGTCACTCAAAACCAGTGTTTACTGGATCAGTTTAAGTGACCAGTAGATACATACATACCTACTGGTTTTGAATTTGCCAGAAGTGCTTCCATTCTCTTCCAAAACAACTTCTTTTTGGCATTTTGGTGAATATCTGAGAATCAAAAAACATGTAAATCAACACCAGTTGGGGGGAAAATCCTGAAAAAGACAAAAAAAAACTTGAAATTATAGGACATATAGGACAGTGTTCCTGAAATATAGGACATTATAGGACAAGTCTAAAAATATAGGACAATATAGGACATTATAGGACGGCTGGGATCCCTGTACGTGACGTATTATACTCACGTATAATACGCGTATAAAACGTATAAAACCAAAAAAAAAAAGACATGTGGCACGTAGTTTTTCTCGTAATTTTGAGCACATCGCAATGCAAGTGCAAGCAGGCCAAAATTAAAAGAGAAAAGAGCAGCAACAGGATGAGTCTTTTTAGCAATTGCAAA
>JASGXE010007489.1:0-17896 GCA_030068105.1 Sinentomon sp. SZTP_YWyxl | reverse complement strand
TGGAAAAAAAAAAAAGGAAAAGGCACAATTAGATAATATCTCCAAGGAAACGAAATGGGGGCATGATCCAAGAAACATATAGCCTATACCTACCTAGGCCTACCTACTACCTATTACCTAGGCCTACCTACTAGGGCGATTAATTGAGTTTTGGCTTTATGACGGATAAAAACTGGCCTCTGATAGGTTTAGCATGTCATGAGAAATGCCAAGTTTGTTCCAGAGAAACACGTAGTTGTTTAGGAAGGAAAACCTAGAGACATTTTTGGAAAGGGAAGGTGGGATAAATGAAACGAGGTCACTGGCCCCGTCGACCCTGTGTTTTGACCAGGGTGCAACAGCATCCTGCCCATCCTCCCTCACCACGGACACATTTTCGAAAAATTGAAACACCCCTGAGCTTTCTCCTCTTAGCATTGAAAAAAATTGTTCTCTCTTGAGAAAAAAACCTCTTGCATCTCTCTCTTCCTGCCCTGTCCTGTGCAGCATTTCGTGTTCGCTTTCGGCGTTCAAACTCAAGTCTCTGTTTTCGTCAGTGTCATAATGCTTAAAAGAAAAAGTGGAGGAACTCCGGGATTTTTTCATGGTCGAAAATTTCTTTGCGGTGTTGCGGCATTCAAGGGGGAAGGGCGCATCGAAAGACATGCGAGTGCAATGGCGGACCGCGGTGCATGCTCACAGAAAGTTGAATTTCTCCTGAACAAAGCGACGGATTTTGATGAAACTTCCCATGGTGGAAAGCTGAAAAATGAGCGCTTTCATACATGTACAGTGTTACAAACCTTTCGTCGACGTCGGGTAAAATACAAAAATCATTTGAGAAAAGAAAGTGCTTAAATTTCGGTGTTAGAAAATTCCGGGTTCCTGCAAGGTACTTTCAAAGATTGTGCAATTTTTTCCGCTACAACATGGTTTCCACCTGCGGAAGAGTTGTAAAGAAAGCCTTCGGCTTTCCAAAAATACCAAAATCATTGAATTTGAACACCATTTGACTGTTTTGTGACCAGAGAAAACGCGACATGGCAGCATTGTTTTGTTTTTGAGTGTGGACTTTGCGCGTTTTCTCCGGTTGTAAAACAGTCAAATGGTGTTCAAATTCAATGATTTTGGTATTTTTGGAAAGCCGAAGGCTTTCCATACAACTCTTGCGCAGGTGGAAACCATGTTGCAGGGGAAAAAATTGCACAATCTTTGAAAGTACCTTGCAGGAACCTGGAATTTTCTAACACCGAAATTTAAGCACTTTCTTTTCTCAAATGATTTTGGTATTTTACTCGACGAAAGGTTTGTAACACTATACATGTATGAAAGCGCTCATTTTTCAGCTTTCCACCATGGGACGTTTCATCAAAATCCGTCGCTTTGTTCAGGAGAAATTTGACTTTCTGTGAGCATTGCACCGCGGCCCGCCATTGCACCAGAGACCGTAAATACTGTAGAGACTGACAGTTTCTCATTTTGGGAGGTGTACTTTCGATTTTAGAAGAACTCAAGTTCCCCGAGAGATGGCCACGACGCCTGGGTTTGAATAAAAATAATTCAAACGAGTCTCGAACACACGACCTTGCGATTGGCAGGCAGAGCTCTTCGCCACTGAGCCACGAGCACATTTTAATTTTCGTGAACAGAAATGCCTCTTTGAAGTGATTCGAGGCTTTTCTGTGCAGACATTTGCGCAGATGTTTCTGCGCAGACGATTTTAAATTGTTTTCATTCACGGTGGGGCAGGTACATGGATCTGGAATCCGAGAAAGATTGTGTAGGTACGCAGAGAGAGGAGAGAGATTGAACAGGAGCAGTGGCATCGGTGGAGAAGGGAAGTGTCACAAAAAAGCTCACTGACTGGGTATTCTGCAAAGGATCAAATGCGTTGGGATGGAATATAGGCCTATGATGGTTCTTTTGCGTGCTCGAGATGTTTGGCTGTTTTTATGTGTTTTGTCTGTTTTTTTTTTTTTATTTGAATGTGTGTCGTGTGATGTTTGGCTTTTTTGGGTGCGTGCCAGCGGAGATATTTGGCTGTTTTTGGGTGCATGCCCGGGGATGTTTTGCTGTTTGTGGGTGTTTGCCCGGGGATGTTTCGCTGTTTTTGGGTGCGTGCCTTGAGCTGTTTAGCTGTTTTTTGGTGTGTGTGCCCGGTGTTTTTGCTGTTTTTTGTTGTTTTTATGTAAGTATATTTGGGCATGAACCCGTGGATGCTTGGCCGTTTTTGGGTGTGTGGCCTGACATGTTCTCTTTCGGGTGTGTGCCCAGGGATGTTTTGGGATGCTTTTGTGTGTGTGTGCTCGGTGTCGTATGGCTGTTTTGGGTGTTTTGGGTGTGCGCCTGGGATGCTGGGCTGTTTTTGCGTGGTTTGGCTGTGTTTTGGGTGTGACCTTTATTTTTTTTTTAACCATGTTGGGGGCCACAGGCAGTAAAAGCCATTGGACGTGGAAAACCCCGGTCAGACATGCATCATTTTTTTGCCTCGACAATTACCACAACAACAATCAAGTCGTCGTGTTCTTTCACCGAGGCAGCATGTATCTTTTTGTGTTTAGATAAGACGCCGTCGCGATCGGCAATTAAAAAAGAAAACATGGTTTCAGGTGCAAACCATCGGTGCAGTGAGATTGCATTACAGTTTTAGAAACCCATGGTGGATATTGTCAAGAAATGTGGCCAGAAAAATAAAAAATAAGAGAACACGAACCAGGTCAGGCGACGTGAAGATTCCAGCATGGCATTGTCCAGATGGTGACAGTTTGACAGCAGGCTCAGCTGAATAGACAACACAACAACAAGAAATCAATTTGGTCACAAATATGTCAATTTCGGTAGGTAGGTACCTCAATTTTAGTGCATGTAAACATGGAAAAACATGAAAAAAAGGAAAAGGCACAATTAGCATAATATCTCCAAGGAAGCGAAATGGGGGCATGATCAAAGAAACCTATATACCTACCTAGGCCTACCTACTACCAATAACTTACCTACTATTTGTGGTGCTGTGCTGACACAAATTCACCAATGTCTGACATTGTTCTGTGATGCATCTCCAATGTGTGGTAAGCCTCCTGTACCTATTTTAAAACTATTTATTTGAGCTGTATCCTTGGTGGTGAGTGTGCATGCGTGACAAATAACAATGTATAATTTTGAAATTGGAGTTGGAGAAAACCAAAATAGAAAAATAGAATACTAGGGCGATAAACTGAGTTTTGGCTTTATGACAGATAAAAAACTGGCCTCTGACCTATGGGAGCCAATTTGACAAACCCACCGAAATTTGTCAACCTCGTCCTACGTCATATGGCATTACTCCTGCGCAATAGGAATTTTCATCTGAAGAGTGAACCGCAACATAAATAAATTTGTTTAAAGGCAATTTCCAGCAGCGATTTTCGGCAGCTGACCGAGGTATTCTATTCCCTAAAATATGGACACCTGGACACCCAACTGGACACCCCCTTAAACGGGTTAGGTTAGGTCAGGTTAGGTTCGTAGGTATAGGATAGTTTAGGATAGGACAAGATATCTTCGGTTGGTTTGGATGGGTTAGGATGGGTTAGGCTGGGTTAGGCTGGGTTAGAAGGGTCTCCAAGGGGGTGTCCAGGTGTCCACATTTTAGGGAGCACCGCTGCCGATTGGCCGACTGGATAAGACCGCTCGTAAAATCGATGTTGTCCATTGTTGGTGGGTTCGTTCCATGGCATGAAGAAAAAATTTTTTCTTTACAATTTTGATTGCAGGCTGACCAGAGGCATTGGGCGAACACTGAGGCAGTGCTGGTGGACGGGTTAGGTCAGTGCCTCCTACAACACACACAAGGCCTTTGCACGAGAAGTAAAAATGGCGTGACGTAGGTAGGTATTTATTTTTATTTTTATGTTGGTGTATTTGCAAATTTTTTTTTTTTTTTAAATTTATCTTCTCGAACCGACTTTTTGCATTTGTATTTTGATAAGAGGTCCTGCCTTCCTTGTTACTCATGGTAGGTAGGTACCTACGAAAATAAATGAAGGCAGTGGCCTATTTTTGCATTGTGGTGCGTACTAGATCCATAGATCCAGGCTGCCTATCTGAGTTTTGTATTACCTATCAGAAATCCCCTCCTCACCCATAAAAAGGTGCTCGTTTGTTTCTTGGGCTGCAGTGAACATGTCAACTGTGATTGACATTTAGATCGCAAGTGGGTAGCTCTGTTGATTATGCTGACGAGTTGGACTGGGAGGGTCTACTTACCGCTGCGGCGCGAGAACTCCCAGGTTCGCTCTGACGCATCATCTGTGGAGTTGCTTGCAGGTGGACTTTGTTTGACTGGAAGAGGGCCCATTCTTTTTTCAATGCAGTCAACATCTCGAAGCTTTTTTGTGAGTAGGATCGGGGTGGGCGAAAAAAGAGAAAAATTGTTGATACCTGGGTAGCTTGCAATCATGTTTAAATTTAGCACATAGGTAGAATACAGACCCATAGGTAGTTAACGCAAAAATTCAGTTTGCCTAATTGGTAATTTTTTCCCCATTCTTGCACGAATCGAATCATTTGAATTTTATGACTGAATTTGTGACTTATCATGTTTGGACATGGACATGTGTTTTTGTTTTGGTGACCATGATGTCACTTTTTGTGCAGTTTGACAACTGTGACGAACCACTGGATGGAGATTCTTCATGAAAACGACCACGTGCTGAGATTGTATGTTTTTGTTACGGTTTATTTTTTTTATTTTTTATTTTTTTTTCTCGCCTTGTTGCCGCACCATTTTTGCACCTCCTTCAATCATTCTCCCCATTGCACCCACACCCAACAACCAACTCGGTTTTTCAAATCTGGGATGCAATGTGGAATATCGGCCCGACTTCTCCCACTTGGGGGACTGTTCTTTTTATTTTCACGGCGCGGTTACTCCGATTCATCGGATTTGCGGTTGCGCCGGCAGTAAAAGACGTCATAAATAGTGGATGGTGGTCCCTAAAATGTGGATACCTGGACACCCAACTGGATACCTCCTTGGATACCCTTCTAACCCAACCTAACCCATCCAAACCAACCTAACCTAACTAAACATATCCTATGCTAAACTATCCTATCCAAACCTAACCTAACCTCTGCTGCCCAAACCTAACCTATTTGTGGGGGTATCCAGTTGGGTATCCAGGATTCCAGGTATCCATATTTTAGGGAATACCTACCTACCATAGTGGATGGTCAAAAACAGGAAAAGACAATGCGGGTGAGCCGCGTCCGAGGTGTGCTGCCCACGGAAACTTGACATTTCTCTTGAACCGATTTTGACGAGACTCGTTGTGCTGGAAAGCTGAAAATTTGACTATTTCAATGGTGTATAACAACCCCTAACTTTTCATGCTGAAGCTCCAATAGAATTTGAGGGATAAACGTGTTCAAATTAACCCCTCACGCCCGGAATTACGAATTTGGGTTTTACAATGGTGTTCCGCAATTTTCGGCAATGCGGAGTGTCGCTCCCGTTATTGGAATTGCTCAAACAGTTCCGGGTTGCACAGCTCCAATTGGATTTTCGACGCACCAAGACAAGACAAGACAAGACGTAAGGTATGATGCCTTCTTTTCGGCAAAAACCCACAACCCAAAATTTACTCTCGAATAAAAAGACAAAACACCATTGAAAAAGAAAAAAAAAACATTTCACTCACTCACAGAACCCCAGCGCAACACAAATCCAACCTACATTATAGAAATACCACAGCGAGACTGCTCCTTCACAAACATGTTCAAAGCTCCTCTTGCCCTGGAATCCAATATAAGTTAAAGTTAGGCCTACCTACCTACCTAAAGACAAAAAATGAATGAAAGAGAAACAGAAAAACTTAGCTCTGAATCTTGGCTAAATCCCTCATCATCGGCTCAGCGTCAGATCAATCATCCTCCGGGCTCGGTTATCGTCATCACCAACACCTCCCTCGTCCTTTACTTCGCGTCATCTCCCGAGCTCATCAGACATCCGTCACCACAGTTCATCCAACTGCTCACCTTGACATTCTAAAACAGGAGAAAAAAAGAAAGAGAAAAAAAAAAGGATGAAGGAAGGAAGCAAAGCAACCTCAAAAGAGGCAGCCTTTAAAAAGAATAAAAAGAAAAAGAAATACAAAAAAGAAACAAGAGATGTAAGAAAGGAACCAAATAAAATAAAGATGAGAACTTCCCCTTTCCAGTGCACAACAACGGGGGAATGGTTCGCCTTGTGTCAGTCACGCGGCGAGAGCGCTGTCCGGCATAAGCTCGGTTAACTAGCGCAGGGAGTCACGGAAGCACCAGCGGCGTTCGCCAGCAGTACGCACACTCCCTCTTCCCAGCTGCGTGAAAATGGTTTTGCACTGACCACGCAGTGGGGGGCCGCCAACATGGGCCGCCGTCTCCGGGCAGGTTCCCGGCTTAGGTCTGGGCGTGGGTCCCCGACCCTTTCCCAAACCTCATGTATATCAAGACAAGACAAGACAAGACGTAAGGTATGATGCCTTCTTTTCGGCAAAAACCCACAACCAAAAATTTACTCTCGAATAAAAAGACAAAACACCATTGAAAAAAAAAAAAAAACATATTTCACTCACTCACAGAACCCCAGCGCAACACAAATCCAACCTACATTTGAAATGCCACAGCGAGACTGCTCCTTCACAAACATTTCAAAGCTCCTCTTGCCCTGGAATCCAAGATAAGTTAAAGTTAGGCCTACCTACCTACCTAAAGACAAAAATGAATGGAAGAGAAACAGAAAAACTTAGCTCTGAATCTTGGCTAAATCCCTCATCATCGCTCAGCGTCAGATCAATCATCCTCCGGGCTAGGTTATCGTCATCACCAACACCTCCCTCGTCCTTCACTCCGCGTCATCTCCCGAGCTCATCAGACATCCGTCACCACAGTTCATCCAACTGCTCACCTTACATTCTAAAACAGGAGAAAAAAGAAAGAGAAAAAAAAGGATGAAGGAAGGAAGCAAAGCAACCTCAAAAGAGGCAGCCTTTAAAAAGAATAAAAAGGAAAAGAAATACAAGAAAGAAACAAGAAAGTAAGAAAGGAACCAAATGAATAAAGATGAGAACTTCCCCTTTCCAGTGCACAACAACGGGGGAATGGTTCGCCTTGTGTCAGTCACGCGGCGAGAGCGCTGTCCGGCATAAGCTCGGTTAACTAGCGCAGGGAGTCACGGAAGCACCAGCGGCGTTCGCCAGCAGTACGCACACTCCCTCTTCCCAGCTGCGTGAAAACGGTTTTGCACTGACCACGCAGTGGGGGGCCGCCAGCATGGGCCGCCGTCTCCGGGCAGGTTCCCGGCTTAGGTCTGGGCGTGGGTCCCCGACCCTTTCCCAAACCTCATGTATATCAACCCCGTGGCAATGCACCAGATCGGATCCGAAAAAAATAGATAAAGAAAAACAAAAATCTCTCACCACCCTCACTCCTAGGCAGCAGAAACCTTTCCCTTCCACTTCACAAGATATTGCTTCGCATGTTCCACCCACTGGTCCGATTCCTTCTCCCTCCCTATTCCCAGTCTCTCACGAACAAGCGCCCATTCCTGATCTTGTGAACACCCCTGTCCACATCCATCCACCCATAAAAACGTCTCTCTGCAATCATTGACTTGCACCACAGGAATATGTGGCACAAGTCCTCTGACTCTGCCCCACAGAGCCTGCATTCCTCCTTCCCATCTACCCAACGCAACCGTCTCGCAGTTTCTAGAGCACCCACCCTGGCCCGAAATAACAAGTCGCTGCCAAAAGAACCATCATATATTCCATCCCAACTCATTTGATCCTTTGCAGAATACCCAGTCAGTGAGCTTTTTTGTGACACTTCCCTTCTCCACCGATGCCACTGCTCCTGTTCAATCTCTCTCCTTTCTCTGCGTACACACTCTTTCTCGGATTCCAGATCCATGTACCTGCCCCACCCTAATGTACCCTTCCACCGTTCAATTTGACGAATCCGTTTTTGCCATGATGTTCCACTACTCATTGCCTGCACATACATGAAAACCTTCTTCGCAAACCGGTCCCGATCCATGTATTGCAGCCTTGCCAAGTATCCAATCTTAGCTCTAGCTTCTCTTATCTCAAAACTTGCACATGCCCACTCTCCATCCAACCCAGCTTGAGCTACCAGCCTATTTCCCCCCATGGCCCTCAAACCAACATCTCTCTGGACACTGTTCAAAAGGCCTTCAACCCTCGCTCCCAAACATAATACCTCCTGACCATATGTCAGAGCTGGCACCACAGCACCTTTCCACATCCATCTCATCATTTCTGGACGACACAATGCCCACTTACCCATACTTTTGGTCATACCACCTAACCTCCTTGCCTTTGCCCTAAGCCCTAGCTTGAATGTTGCAAGATAATCATCTGTGTCTGAAAGCTCCACACCCAGGTATTTATAGCATCCCACCCTCTCAATCTCCCAATCCCCAACAACCAAGCCTCTATCTCCCTTCCAGTTTCCCGAGAAATTCACAACCTTCGTCTTTTCTTCACTAAACAACCACCCCTTTTTCCCCCAAATCTGGCTGTCTCACTCATCAGTATCCTCAAATCCGACTCACTCTCACCCAGCCACACAATATCATCTGCCAGGAATAACCCGGTAGCGTGAAGGACTGGCCATGCCCCCCACCGGACCAATCCCACAACTTGAAGCCAAACTGCCCTCCGAGCCTGTCGATACTCTCTCCAACTCCCCCAGTACCAAAATAAAAGCAATGGTGACATTGGACAACCCTGACGAAGGCCTGATTCACAATGCACCCCATTGAGCACGATCTCCCCCCAATGGAAGTCATACACACTGCCACTATATAAAGCCTGAACCAGTTCGATAAACATGTCACACACCCCCACCGATTTCAGCCTTGTCCTTGTGGAAAAACCAATGGCATTTCCGTTTGTCATCTGCAACATGGAATGCCCTGGGCTGATGGAGCTTGTTTCGAAATTTTTGTTTCTGGCAAAATCTCGACACCTGCGAGTTGTGAGCTGCAAATAGTCTCCAAAGACGCCAAAAATTCAGGAGATGTGCTCCTTTAGAGGTGATAATTTCGCTAGGACGACTCCTTCGCCCTTAAAAAGTGCAAAGAAAAATTACTGTTGAGTGTCTTTCACCAAATAAAAGCAACGGAATTGCCACAACGAATTTCCCGACTGATATCAAAGCTCCATAAATTTCAATTTTCAGAAATCTTCGGCGCGCTTTCGACACGCTGCAAACAAAAGTTCACAAGACAATGCGAAAGGCACCGAAAGGGGGCGCGGGTGTGTTGCATGGAAGAGAGTTTGAAAAGAGACCTCACAAGCGATGGAGTGAGTCAGTTGAGGACGACGAAACTTGACTTTCCCATTCGCGCATGCATGAGTTCCATTCAAAAGCATTGCGAGGGATAAATATAAAGAAATCTCCTTGCGTTTTGCCGATTGTTGCAGCCTTTTTGGCAAAATCAATAAGGCATGATTGCTTGCAGTGTGTTTCCAACAGCAGAGACTGAAATTTAAGCAGTTCTGGATCCGACGAACCTCTCAGAGTACCTATCGGAAATATCTCGGCTAAATTCACAGCCTTTTATATCTTTATTTTCGCACACCAATTGCGCACATTCGAGTCGCTGAAAACTGAAAGTAAAGAACGTGAAGGAAGCTGTGCATGTGAAAGTTCCAGAGAGGGGTTGCGGAGGGTGTCCCCTCCCCCGCTGAATGATTATAGTGGACCGTATGGGACCTATGGACCGTGGGACCTATGGACCGTGGGACCTGTGGCCATGATTCAGCCCGCTCATAGGGCTGAAATATGGACCTGTGGGGTCCACATAATGGTCCCCATCCATGGGGCATATTTTTTTTCCAATCCACTTCCGCGGACAAGGAGGTCGCAACAGCCAATCCCGTCGTCAGAAATTGTGACGTCATCAATTTTGGCATTTTTGCATTGCCACCGCTTTTTGCCCTTTGGCATGTTTGCCACAGCTTCGCAACACTTTCTTGGGTCACAATAGGGTTAGGTTAGGTTGGATTAGGTCAGCTTTGGTTCGGTTAGGATAGGTTTCGAAAATAAAATGTTGAAAATGGCTGGAATTCCCAGCAGCCAATCGGAGACGCGCTTGCGGAAGTGGATTGGGAAAAAAATACACATCCATGGGAGTTGGGGTCCCCATCCAATATTATTCTCCAACCTGAATTTGGAAAAAATTAAAAGTCATACAAAAACATTTTAAAAAATTTGGCAATTTTTGCAGGTTTTTCACATAAAAGACGCTCAATCTTCTCCAAAATGGGGTAAATTTTCCACTTCCAAAACACTGGAAAATTCTGCAAAATTCTTATTCATTGCATGATTTGGTCTCACACAATGACAGGTGCATACCTGTTCCATGCAATTTGCAAATGCAAATCGGCCATTGCCCGATTGTGAAACTGAAAAAATCGGCCCCGATTGGTATTCGAATCCACGACCACAGTCGATGCACTCAGAATATGATTGGTGTGTCGAAAAGCCAATTAGAGCGCAGCAACCCGGAACTGTTCCACCATTTACAATAACGCCTCCCGCCGGAATTAATAATTTTTGCAAGGATTTTCGAAAAACGGAAAAAGCAGAAATGCATGCATTTCCTGCTCAACCAAGCCAGATTTCTGCTCTATGTCTTTTAAATCACCCATATTTTCATGTTTTCAACCAATAAAAAACACTCGCACAAAAAACTGCCCAAAATGCTCACAAACTGCTGAAAACCGCACCAAAATTGAGCAAAAACTGAAAAAAAAAAACAGGAAATTTCAATCCGA
Organism: Sinentomon sp. SZTP_YWyxl; assembly: GCA_030068105.1. Lineage (NCBI taxonomy): Eukaryota > Metazoa > Arthropoda > Protura > Sinentomata > Sinentomidae > Sinentomon > Sinentomon sp. SZTP_YWyxl. Next base: position 7,094 of record JASGXE010007489.1, on the reverse strand, counting down.
CGCCATTTCAAAATGAATGCAGCAAATCACGTGAAATTGGCGTCTGCGAAATCGCGCGTCTTTCAACTTCCCAAAAATTCAAATTTCGGCGGGCGGCAGATGTGTCGCGCGATCGTGAAAAAAGGCACCTTCAACAGGAACGCCAGAAAAAAAGCGGGAAATTTGAAAATTGCGCCAATTGAAAACGGTTGGATCGATTTTTGGTGGAATAAATGTCTGCTTGATCGCTGTTTGTTTTTCTTTCCGATTGTGAAAATTTCAGACGACGCGATTCGGCGGATTTGCAAGGATTCGGCGGATTTTTTTCTGTTTCGCTTTCATTCATTTTTTGTCTTTAGGTAGGTAGGTAGGCCTAACTTAAACTTATCTTAGATTCCACAGCAGGGCAAGAGGAGCTATGAACATGTTTGTGAAGGAGCAGTCTCGTTTGCTTTTTTGATGTTTTGCTGTGTGGTTCAAGTTGAGTTGGGCTAGATAGTGGTTAGGTATTTCTATAATGTAGGTATGTAATTTTGTGTTGCGCTGGGGTTTGCGAGTGAGTGAAAGATGTTTTTTTCAATTTTTGTCTTTTTAGTCGAGAGTAAATTTTGGTTGTGGGTTTTTGCCGAAAAGAAGGCATCATACCTTACGTCTTGTCTTGTCTTGTCTTGTCTTGCAGGTTGTGGTGCGAGTTTTGGAGTTGAGGAGTGAGGTACGGTTGAGGAGTTTTTGCCGGTTGTTGGTTGTTGGTGCGGAATGGTTGTGGTTGTTGGTGCGAGCAGACGTGTTTTTCTGCGCTCTGTGTTCTTGTGCTGTGTGAGTGACTGTCTGCGGCGGAAAAGATAAGTTTGTTTTCTTTTTTGCTTGTTTTTTTTTATTTTTGTTTTTTTTGCTTGCTTCTTGTTTTTTTTCGGTAGGAACCTTCCTGCCTTTTTGCCCCTTTTCCGGGGAAAACCAATAGCCTTTTTAAAGGCTGGGAAGTGCACCGGTGGGTGCGTGCGTGGAACGAATATGGTGAAGGAACACTGTGGAAAGTGTAAGAAGGTTGTGAGTGGTGAGGATGAGGCTGTTGGGTGCGAGCTGTGTGAGGTTTGGGTGCACTGTCTCTGTGCGGGCTTGGATGAAGCAGAGTATGGAATTTTGAAGCGGGATGACGTGTGGTACGTATGTGAAAAATGTCGGGCAATGAAGTGGACGAGCGAGGGGAAAGGAAAGGGACGCAAAGGAGGTGGTGCTGGAACAGCAACAGCTTGTTGTGGCAATGTGGGAATGGCTGATAGAGAAGATTTGAGAAATGTGGTGCGTGAGTGAGGAGCTTGGGGTGCTGAGAAATGAAATGGCTCGAAACGCTACACTTTTGGATGAGGGGAGAAGTCAGGCTGAGGATTTGTGCAGGCAGATGAGGGAGTGTCTGGAGCGGAAAGAGGCGGAAGCAGCGACTTTGAGGGTTGAATCGGCACGACATGAAGGCGCAGTTGATGGATCGGGTATGGGTGAGGTTGAGGGCGAAGTGGGTTCTACATCTCAGAAAGAGGATTGCAACAGACCTGAAGGAAGTGAACCTAAAACGTCAGTGGGGAACGTGTTAGTGCTGGGGGACAGCAATGTGAGACGAATTTGGAATGAGGTGGAGAAGTGGGCCGGAGGAGGAGTGGTTAGGAAGTTCTGGATCGGGGGTGCGAAGTGTAGGGATGTGGAGAAGGTAGTCGAGAGAGAGCTGGGGAAGTGCGAGTCTGAAAAAGTGGTGGTGGTGGTGAATGTGGGGGTGAACGAGATGCTGGATTGTTCACCAGATGAAGTTGTTCTGAGGATGGAGAGTGCATGCAAGGCAGTGAGAGAGGCAGGGAAAAATCTGGGAAAACGGGTTGAGGTTTTACTGAGTAGTGTGATGCCGAGGAGGGATCATGGGGAGCACGTGTTCAGAAAATGTCTGGCAGTGAACAGGCGTTTGAGGGTGATGTGTAGATATGGTGCTGCTGTGATGATGGATTTGGAGAGGGTCCAGATGGTTGCTGGGTGCCTGGGGTCTGACGGACTGCATTATTCCCCCATGGGTTCCAGGTTTGTCGGGAGGGCAATAGCTGAAGCAGCAGCAGAGGTCATCAGAGTCTGGGAGGGAGCAGAGGGGGAGCAGCACATGGGTGGGCCTGGTCAAGAATCGCGCTGAGGGGGCGAGTATGAATGCGGGAGTGGGGAGGATACAGTCAGTGAAAGGAAATGTGTGGCCAATCTTCCTGGGGGGTTGGAGGTACCTCTTAGGGTGATGGGGGTAGGAAAACTGAGTTGAGCTCCCAATTGTGCATTGGGTTTCAGAACATCCAATGTGGGGGACGGGCAAAATGGTTTGAGCTGTGGGACAGTATTCACAAGGAGGGAATTGGGCTCATGGCAGTGTGTGAGACGGGTTGTAGAGGCGAGGAACGCCCACCAGAGATGGAAGGAGAGGTGGAACATGGCTGGAAATGGTGTGGGATTAATAGACCAGAGACAAGGAGAGGTGCATCTCCTCAGAGTGGGAAGGTTCCTGAGGTAGATGAGCGGCAGGGAGGAGGAATTGGAGTGTGGTGGGACTCAGTAGCTTGGAAGGTGAAACCATGGCGAACCTGTAGGGAGCACTTGTGGTTAGAATGGGAAACTTTGGATGGAGGGCAGGTGTTCGTTGCCATTGTTTACCTGGCATGTGAGGGGCACTCAATGGAGGTAAATGGGACTATTCTTGACTGCTTGCAAAGGGATATTGCGGAAATTGACTCTCGGGGTGGGGAGATTTTGCTTTTGGGTGATTTTAATGCACATATTATGGAATTTGAGGGACATGAAAATTCTAATGGGCGGTTAGTTCGGAGGTTCTTGACGGAAACGGATCTGCTCATTGGAAATATGCAAGGTTTCTGTGTCGGGGGACCAACTCGCAGAGCACGAGGGCGTGGGGGAATTACTTTGAATCCACAATTGATTGGTTGTTGTACAGGCGTACAGTTGAGTGGCGCTTGGAAAAAATGGAGGTGGATTCCACACAGTCATGGGGAGTGCCGAGTGACCACTTCGGCCTGAAGGTTTGGGTACTGGGTAGAAAGAAAAGGAGAGTTGGGTGCAGAAGGCAGAGGAAAAAAGACCCCGGTGAAGGCAGATGGAACATGTTGAGAAAAAAGGACGAAGCAATAAAGTGGGCTGAGAATGTAGAAGTTTTTTTCAGTGAAAAAGATGAGGTGGGTGGTCATGAACAGATGGTAGCTGCTTGGGTGGAGCAAATGCCGCAGAACATTGAGGCCATAACCAGGAATTTTGTGGATGCAGGCTGGAGAGATAGAGACTGGTGGGATGACGAAATTAGGGAAGCAGTTAGAGAGAGGAGAATAGCAAGCAGACATTGTCGGCATGCAGACAGTGTTGAGCAGCGGGAAAAATTGGATGCCTGCAGAGAAAGAGTGAAAGTGTTGAAAAGGAAAAAATTGCGGGAACGCTTGGTTGAGCGAGAGCAGGAGCTTAAAAATGAAGGACGGTGTGGTGGAAAGCGGATTTGGGCAAGTATACAGCGGTGGAGAGACCTTGTTGAGGGGAATAACTATGGGCAGGTGGATTTTGGAGACATTGAGGGAGAGCAGAAGGCCAGGCCAGAAGCATTACTCGAGTATAAAAATGATATTTGGGGACAAAGAAGCCCTGGGGGATGTGAAGAGTTGTGGAAAAGTGGGCAAGAGCGATTGCAGTCAGGATATGACTGTTTGTGTTTAGATTCCAGTGACTTGGATTCCTCGAGTTTGGTGGATATTATTAGTACGGAGGAACTGGGGAAGGCACTTGCAAAGCTGAGTGAGGGAAAGGCAGCAGGGGAGGATGGTGTGTTGGCTGAAGGTCTTAAGGTTCTGGGGAATTCGGGGAAGGAGAGGCTTAGGGTTGAGTTTAACGACATCTTACTGCAGCGGCAAAATGTTCGGTACTTCCAAACTAAGATAAGATATCGCAACTGGTGTGTGTCTTGAGTTCTGCACTTCCATCCAACTGTCTATTCCACAGCTGTAATCGTTTGTTCCCCACTTCCAACTGTCGATTCCGCAGTCTAGGTACCCATGCTTCGGCGTTTCCCGTTTCCATCCGTTTTGGAACTTCATGCTGTCGATTCCACATCTGTCTGCTCTGCATGTGTAGGTACTTAGTATTCTGCATTTATGCATTCAGCAAAGATGGGTACCTATTCCAGGTAATAGGTACCTACCTAAATCTCTATTGGCATCCATAGCCATAGGGTGGTAGGCATGCCCATAAGGTAGGGCTGTGCGAATCAGCTTTCAAATTGAATCCCCAAAGTTCGAGTCTTGAATCGAACCCAAATCAGCTGTCCAATTTCGAATCGAATCCTTTCGAGTCGAATATGTTTCCCAATCACGAATCTTGATTCGAATATCCAATTTCGAATCGAATCCTTTCGTGTCGAATCTGTTTTTCCCAATCACGAATCTTGATTCGAATATCACCGCATATGTATTTCGCATCGAATCTTTTCAAATCGAATATTGCGAGAATCAAGATTTTCGTATCGAATCCTCGAATTGAATCAAAATTCGCACGGCCCCACGGTTAAAAGGAAAACATACCTAGTTTTTATTATGGGCGATGGATGTTCATAAGCACTGTATGGTTCCAGATTTTGGCGTGCCTGCTGGATTGTGAATAGATTTGGAAATTTGGGATGATTTTAAATACCTACATTCGAATCGAATCTCGAATCGTTGCAAAATTGTGAGTCGAATCCTTTTGTTCGAATCTCTAATCTTGATTCGAATCCCACCACATTTTTCGAATCGTATCTTTTCGAAACGAATCTGGCAAAATTTCTGATTTTCGAATCGAATCATCGAATCGAATCAAGACGTGCACAGCCCTACCATAAGGTGGGGTACCTTACCAAGCAAACACTACCTACCTACCTATCGAATTCGTTTAGGTAGTTATTACCTACCAATCGACATTTTTGCTATCTGTAGTTATGGGTATCGAATTCATGTTTCGGGTATAGGTAGGCATTGATTGGTATCGGCGTCGGTAGGTATGTTGGTAGATCAATAGTTTTCTGCAATTTTAGTATACCACCACCACCACCTCTTAATTTTGCTTTGGATTCGGATTCGGGTTCGAGATTCGAAGGAAAAGATTCGGATTCGTAAATTTGGGATTCGAAACAAATGGGTGGGATTCGGATTCGCAAAACACGGATTCGAAAAAATGTCACAGGATTCGGATTCGGTTCGAGTCTTTACCTGCAGATTCGGATTCGTCTTTCTGGGATTCGGATTCGATCTCGAAAGATTCGGATTCGGTTTTTTTGGATTCGAAGTGGATTCGCACACCCCTAGTAGGCAATGAAGGCAAACTGGCAATAACCACAGAAAAACGTGAAAAAACCATAAGATGATCACTAATGCTGTGAATGGGCTCGACACTAACAAGAGTCGATGTTTTTGATGCGTGAAAAACCAAATCAAGGATGTTTCCTTCATGAGGATTTTCTGAGGATCGTCTTGTGACAAAATCAACAATTTGGTCTAAAGAGAAAAAGTCAATAAATTCAGACAATCCTTCTGGAATTTGTGAGCAGTCATGCCACTGCACGCCAGGCAAATTGAAATCACCGAGTAGAAAAAGGGGGGACACATTTGCTTGGAATTGACTAATTTTCCCTGACTGAAGGAATGCATACAATTCAGAAAATGCATTTTTGAATTCAGATATGATATTTGAAGGTGGCCAATAGACCAGGCAAATGAACGTTGAGGGGTGAGAGAAGCCAAGAGATACAAACAAGTAACTCTACGAACTGCTGGAAAACACCAGAGTGGGATCAAGAAAAGATCTAACACCCAACAGTATTCCACCCCCACGCTTATTCCTGTCTCTCCTAAAGATTTCATATCCCTGGGGCAGAATATCTCCCTCAATGCATGAGCTGTCTAGCCATGATTCAGTAATGGCCACAATGTCAGCACTGAGAGAATCAAACAATGGTCGGTAAGTGAAACGTTTGGGTAATATGCTTCTTGCATTCAACAATAGAACTGAAAGAGGATGGACAGAATTCATGGACTGATATGACGAATTGGGCTTATTTTCGTGGCAATTTCGCTTTTTAGGGCCTATGGCAGGATGAATATGAGATAACTGCTGATTGATTGCCAAACATGAGCCTAGATACCTAAAAAATTATTGATCGATTTTGCAATATTTTCAGCAACCAATTTTGCACCATGATCCGAGTAATGCAATCCATCACTTCCAATGGCCGACATTTGAATTGAACAAAGATTAAGAAAATTAACATTGACCATAGAAGAGCACATATCTGACAACAATTCATTTACACACTTAATATTCCTGTTAATTTGTGGATGACAAAATTGTCTACTTGGAATGGAACAAATGTTCAATTTAACAATAGACTGAGGAAAGGACAACTTTGAGATGGCCACAATATCGGAGACAAGACGAGAATAAGCCAAGAAAACAGAATAAGGATCAGTAATAATAACATCATTTTCACCCAATACAAAATTGAAAAGAATATTCTCTCGATTTTTCAACAAAGGCAGACTTTTCATAAAGAAAGAATAACTATCAGGAATTTTCAATCCTCCTCTCCATCTTGAAAAACAACTTGCTTTTTCAGAATTAACATGCAAATGAGGGAACACTCTACGGAGATTAGAAGAACCAATGTTAAAAATAGCAGGTAGGAGACCAGTACCGGGACATTGTGTACCAGACAACTCAATGTTCGAATCAGTTGTCGAGAGGTTTGTAACAGGAGTATCAGTGTGCTTCTCCTTTGCTGAATGGTCAACCTCTTTTGAACCATTTAAAATTGCAGTGTCAAATAAAGCTTCCAGTTTCGAAATTTTTACCTTTAAATTGGCAATTTCAAGCTTTAAAACACAGCACTGACAATTGAAAGTGTTTTTCTGTGCCTCAGCAAAGGAACAGCTTAATCCAGAGGAGTCGAAGACAATCCAAGAGTCACAAATGTCACATTGAATCCAGTCCGAAATACAACATGTCACCTTCTTGCCTGCAGATTTTGGATTAACTTTGGAATTGAGGGGATATCTGTTGGTTGCTTGCTT
>JASGXE010007488.1:0-18902 GCA_030068105.1 Sinentomon sp. SZTP_YWyxl | reverse complement strand
TGGGGTTTAGTCGCTTAATAAGAGAACGCGCAGAGAGATCAGGTCAGGTTAGGTCAAATTGGATTAGATTAGGTCCAGGTTGCTTTAAGTAAAGGTACACTGCACAGAGAACCCTAACCTGTCCTTTCCTAACCTAACCCAACCAACCAACCCTAGCCTAACCTAAACCAAACCGAACCAAACCCAACTTAACGTAACCGATGCAAAGCGCCCCATCCCAACCGACTATCCACCCTCCCGAGAAATAAGGCACACCCTGTGCCGTATGCTGGCCAAAGGGGGTACACAATTGCACGGCTAAGGGTACAGCTTTTTTCTGAAAATGTTTCCCTGTTGCCGTGCAATTGTGTCCCCCCCGTATAAATGACTTAACCCAAAGAACCTAATCAACGAGTAAGCGAACCTAGCCAATCCTAACCTAACATAACCTTACCCAGGCAGCCAAATTTGTTTAATCAATATTCAGCATAAACGTTTACGCCCTGTTTACCTTCAAGTTGACTCAGCATTTATTTTGACAAGCGTCAATATTGATCTAAATGGTTGAAATGGGCGCTTACAAAATGTTGATTAAACGTTCATTGTGGACGTTTATGATCAACACGTCACAAACACCATTCTCACACAGGCAGTATTCATTTAGCGTAAATGTTGAGTGAATGCATTTTAAACACCGCCTTTAAACCAAGGATGCTTCCCGTTGGGTCTAGCAAACGTTGATGCTCAACGCACTTTCAACAATCGATGGTCTCCGTTCACCGCAAATGTTGCGTAAATACATCTTAAATGCCGCATTTCAACCTCATAATTTTCTGCTAATATTTAGAAAACGTTGATGCCAAATGCAGCTTCAACGATGCATCACTGTCCTTCGGTGTAAATATTGAATGAACGCATCTTAAACACCTCCTTTCAACCAGACATATCGTACTGGTGTTGAATGTAATGTTGATGATAAATGCTTCTTCAACGACGTGGGTATCACTGATGGAGTGTTTCTTCTCATGTGCCAGGCGGGATTTGGCCAGAAACGCAAATGCGTAGCACCCCTGAACGCTGCAACATGGAGAACACGAAAGTGCTATTGAATTGCCTATGTGCACCACCGAGATGGATTAAAAAAAAAGACAAACCAATCTTTGCTGGTCCACGCAGACCCATGAAACACGGAAAATTTATCATGATTTAGATTTCTTGGCGACGTTTTCGGGAATCAAAAATGCTCAAGAAAGGACCTCTTCTGATGAACACCACCGGCAATGGGATGCCTAATAATCAGACAAAAATTTCTTGTGAATTGCATTGCGTCCATTTCATGAAAAAAGATTTTGGATTTGACTCCGCCGTGTCAGAGAAAAAAGAACCAACACAACAATAAATAGAGAAAGTTATATTTTTAAAATACAATGGGGAATTGTTGTTTTTACACGCAAATTAGGAAAACTCGATGGCTAACTTGAACCAGCAGCAATTCTGTCCTGATAAATCTGCTATTTGTAAACCTCCATAGCGGCAGAAGGATCGCAGGAGAAGTTTGACCTCGGAAGAACAGCCGGGAGGATACTACGGGGGGTGGAAATGATTTATGATGCAGGCTTTCGAAAAAATAACGAAAACCTTTCGGCCGTATTCCCCATTGCAACTCACCCTCAAGTTCAACTCAATGGCCAATTCAACAGACGGATTCATTTTTCGCAACAATGGAAAAGGAATTTAGCGCTGCGCATAGAAATTAAATTTTCGCAACACAAATCCATCTATTGAACTGGTTATTGTCGAGTTGAACTTGATGTGAGTTGCAATGGGGAATACGGCCGTTTATTTTCCGACTTATACACGGTCTTCAGTATTTGACGGGCCATTGGAGATTTTTGTCGGAATTTTAAAGCACGGGGCTAGGTAATTCCCCATCTGCCATGCGCTGCAAAAAGCATTCCTTCGTGAAATGCGTTTTGCGGCGCATGCGAGATGGAGAATAACATTGCCCCGTGCTTTAAAATTCTGACAAAAATCTCCAATGGCCCGTCAAATACTGAACACTCCGTAGTTCCTCCGAATTCAAAATTACTCGAACCCTGCTCGAAAATGGAAAACGAAAAGTTATCCATGAATGTGCAGCAAATAACCATGAAAGAATCCTTTACAGAGGACGCTAGTATCGAACTTGTTGGTGAATGTTCTTTGCTGCTGTCTTTGCTGCTGTTGATTTATTTGCTGCTGTTGAATGTTCTTTGCTGCTGTTGATTTATCCATGTTAAGGCAGTCACGAACTCATTAAGTCCCTGCCTCGGGACTTAATGAGTGAATTATACCATTCCGGTAAAGCATCATCCAAGGCCTGGTTTCAAAAGAACCTGTATTCATGTTAAGGCATTGTTTGTTGCTCACATTTTGTCATTCAAGCTGATTCATTGATCTAACAAATTCCCAGGATTTCATTCCCATCGTTTACTTTTACGTTCACTTCATTTGCCTCATGCTTTTCGTATCGATTTTCATGCATTATGAAACTTTGACTGTTCTATATACTCGAAGGTTAACCATTCTGCTTTTTTAGATCTCATCTTCTTTTCGTTTCAGGTCTTAATTTATTCTTCATTTCAGGTTTAATTTTGTTTTATTTTTGTCGTTCCAGGTTTTATTTTCTTTTGTCCATTTCAGGCTCGGATGCAGTTTTGACTTTTCCTGAACGTTTAACCTTTTGTGCATGACTGCATGTTAAAAAAAAAAAAAAAAAAAAAAAAAACAAATTAGATACATATAGATAGTTAGATAAGACAAGATAGACATAAGCAAAGTTTTCTGCACTTGGTGGCAGAGAGTGTGTCACAAGTTGTGAGTGTTATGTTAATGTTATTGTGTTAAGAGTCGGACAATGGCCGACAGGTTGAGGTAAAATGGTTGAGGTAATGGCTTTCAGCCAGAGTGGCCCTCCTCGCCGAGCCACCGGCCGTATGGCTGTCAGCTCAGATGGCGGTTGATGATGATGATGATGATGATGATGAGGTGGAACTTCCGAAGTCGTCACAAACCACATCGATTTCGTACCGCTGGTGGGCTCATTATTAAAGGTCACAGGCTAAACACGAGGGGAAATTTTTTTTTTCATCTGATTTTATCCTATTGACAGCACGTGCTCCGTGTTCCACCTCGTTTTTCGCCCGTGACCTTTGATAATGAATCCACCAGCGGTTCGAAATCGATAAGGGTTGTGACGACTTCGGAAGTTCCACCTCGTGACTGCCTCAACATGCATGGATAAATCAATTCTCAGGACACAAAATCTTTCAATATGCCTTCTTTTTCGGTTCTATAGAACTTCTATTTCTGCCAGGGTCTTATGAGAAATGAAATCCCTAAAAATTTCAAGAATGATAGAATTATAGAGCGGCGGATTTCTTAAATTCTTCAAATTAAGTTGTACCTCTCAAATATAGAATACTTGCAAAAAGTGTTCGAATCGAACTTATAGGAGCTCAGCAGGGTCCATTTACTCGTAGATGAGGTGCTACGAATATGGCGTCGCAAACCATCATGACACTCGTGTGAGGTGTCAAGGTGATTCAAGCCCTGTTTAAAATTAGATTGCTCCTGCTGTTAGCTAGCCCTTCAAAATTTCTCCTATATATGTTCGAAGATATTTGGCTCAGACTCTGTAGAACCCGAAAAGAATTCTGATATCTCCATAGAGACAAATGCGTAACATGTCAAATATGAGGAAACAGTTAATAGAGGACATAATCTAAGATTGTGATGAAAAATCCCAAAATTTTTTCAATAACCCCCCTCAAGAGATCAGAATTGGGCATAAAATATTAGCGTGAGTGTTTGAGAACGCAGGCGAAATTTGTGATGAACAGCAGGCCAAATGAACGGCAGGCTTCAAATGCAAAGAGACGATCCAAACAAGTTGGATTGTCGAACAAACCATTCTGCGCGAAAATCCGGAAGTGTGGTTCAAAGCTATTGATATGCATGGTGTGGGTTCCCCGCCGTGTTAGCGGGAAAAGTGCTGTTTTGAAGCTGTGATTTTGCATTCACAAAATGCATGGCTTTCGTCACATTGTGAAGACATTCATTTGTGGTTCTAAGCATGCAGAAAAAGTGAGCTGTAATTTGGAACAATTTCCTGCACTCTCTGAAGGAAGGGATCAAATTTAACCCAAGTTGGGTCAAATTTGACCCAACAACTGGGTCAGATAAGAGCCACAAGAAAGCGGGCAGGGGCGGACTGGCTACAAGTTGGCCCACCGGGCTGGCGATAAAAATGGCCACACTGACATATTCATTCATAGAAAACCAAAAACACGATAGATGTTTTGAGTTTATTTGCACTTTGCAGCAAGCAAATTGAAATTTAATGTTGTCGCCATAACCACATTATCCACCACATATCATTCAAATGGCGGTCGTCGCCACTAGCCACACAAACATAGTTTTTTTTCTGTGTGTCGGTGACCAGTGCCGCACTTTGCGTAGCTGAAAAAACCGTAATTCTAATTTGTCGCAAAGATTTGAAAGCCAACAGCACATGCAGACACCATTCTTACGGGGTAGGCAATCAATCCGCTGGTGACACCCAGTGATCTCCATACAAACTGGATAAAAATGAAGAAGCGCAGCAGCCCGGCATCTCATCTCGGTTTCTCAGCTTGATTCTCTTGGTTCTCTCGCGGCGGGCAGAGAGATAGAGAAAGGGGAGACTCCGACCAAATTGCCGTGAAGCCTTTTTTCAACACAGCCAAAGCCTGAATGAAGCGGAAGCGCCATGAAGCAGCATGGGCCTTATGGCAAGGCCAACATTCTGGAAAAAGTTCTTCTTCTTCTTCTTTGAGTCTTATGGACAGATAGCCTAAGGCTGGTGGTCCGACCGTTTATGTTTTTGTTGTGTCGTCAGCCATGGTCCCGGCGAGGTACTAGCAAATGTCACCTGAGAGTAGCTGCTCCAGCACCCACCGCTCCAGGCACCCAATCAAGGGTCCCGGCGAGGTACCGGCATACTCCCGAGGGCAACTGCAACAGCACCCACCGCTCCAGGTCCCAAGACCTCAGTCACAACTGCCGATACTGCCGGTATTATGGCACAGCCAACCCGCAGGAACCGACGTCGAGTATCGGCGGGTGATACCAAGTGGCTTCTGTGTTCATGTAACCTGCCAGGCCTCTGTCTTGGACCTGGAGCTAGGTGTTCTTTAACGTGCGCAGTGTGATGCTACACACGGGACCTCCTTCTTAAAGTCCCATCCGAAGGACTAAGGAGGATGCACACACAAGTGCTATGGCAAATTTCATTTACCGTGCCTCGCCGAGGGAGGATGCACACACAAGTGCCACGGCAAATCTCGTGTCCCAGCTTGGATTCGAACCCGCAATCTTCAGATTACGAGTCCGACGCGCTAACCACCGCGCCACGAGGGTCGGACAATCTAGTTCATGGATTTCGCATAAAAACTTCAAAAGTTACGACCAATTTTCGTCGTCACTTTTCCATTCTGCAGTCTGGATCCATTGCAATAGCGCGCTCTCCTGCACGCCCATGGACACCATGGGAAAGAGCACCCATGGGAAAGCGTCCATATGAGGAGGACGGGTTGATAGATATCGATGCCACGCTGCTCTGCTGCAAGAGAGGATGCAAGCAGTGGAGAGTTCTGACTTGAACACGCTTTTCGTGACACCCGTCAAGGGGATCCATGCATGTTGGTTAGATTTGGATTGATTTGCCAAGTTTTTGGAGCAATTCTAACCACAAGAAGATGCCATACTTTAGCCATGGAACCTAGAACAACAGGTAAGAGAACATCGCCAGCTTCGGTGAAGCCGCCATGTGGCGGCAGCACTGTTGGTAAATCTGAAAAAATAAACGGAGCTAAATGGCGCTGGCCTTGCATTTTGCAGAAAACATCTGTTCAGTGGAAAATTGCGTACCTTAGCATCATTTATGTTTCTTGTGCAGGATGCCTTCATCATTCCTGCTGCGCTCTGCAGACAGTCAAAATGTTCCCAGTCAAAATATTTGATCAAGAAAAGGTCGAAGAAAATGTTTTCAGCAGCGAAATCCGCAGGCTGGCCATGTCCCTTTTGCTGTTTCGCGTCCGCTTCTGAACGCAACATTAAAATAACAGCGCTGTTTTCGGTTGAGCTTATCGAATTGCGGCGGTGGCTCAGATGATCAGCGCTGGCCTGATGTGCTGAAGGTCCCGGGTTCGATTCTCGCCGGCGGCTGAATTTTTTCATGTTAATAATGAGATCAAAATTTCAAACCAGAATCGTTTGCACGCCTTTTACTTCCCAGTTGCAGTTTTCTGACCAATTTGAATTTGACGGGCCATCTTATTGCCCATTTTCGCACACACAGTTCATCCAAAGTTGTCTGACTGGCTCCGCTGGAGAAAATATTTCAAGGAACCGCCGTTGGTATTTGGCCAATTCGCACATTGGAATTTGTTGCTTTTTGAATTGTGAGAGTTCTTCTGTGTTCTGTCTCGCAGCTTGTTTGTTTGGCTCTTGTGCTCAAAGACTTCGCTCTGCACCCATCTTCCAAAGGTCAACATCCCAAACCATTTTCAATTTTGAGGATTTTCTGCGCAAACCCGGCAACACCGGTTGTGCGCACTGCGCATCATCAATTTTTCCGCGTGCTCTTGCACCGAAAACAAAACAATGTTTCATGTCGCATTTTCTGCCACAAAACGGCCAAATAGAGTTCAAATGCAATGATTTTGGAATTTTTGGAAAGCTAAAAGCTTTCTCTACAACTCTTCCACAGGTGTAAACCATGTTGCAGCGGAAAAAATCGCACGATCATGAAAAATATCTGGCCGGACCCCGGCATTTTATCACATCCCAACATTTTACAATTTTTTCCTGAAATTGTTTTGATGTTTTGTCAGTGAAAATATCGGGATTGTTTCAAACGCCTGAAATCGCCAATTTTCCGGCTTTCTCACTTTGAAATTTGAACAAAATCCGTCATCTGGTTCAAGAGATAATCAACTTTCTGTCGGCGAACCCCGTCTCCAGTACTGCTCGTTTTTCTCATCTCCTTCAGACTTGCGAACTGTGCGCACCCAGCGGCGAGAAACAGAAACATGAAAACACGCATCACTCAGCAAGCGAATTTTGAATGGGGAACGGCGAAGCTTCCTTTACCTTTTGTTCCAGTACCATGGTTTAGCCATAGCAGAGCTTCTTGAAGGAAGAAGTTGCCGCATTCGAATTGCCCAATGTTTCACGCGGCTGGGCTGTCCGCCAGAGGAGCTGCTGATGTTACCAGCGTGTTGCGCCAAGGCAAAGAAACGGAAAGACCGGCGCTCTGTTCAAACATTGCGCCGGCGCTCTGTTCAAAAATTGCAATCTGAAATAGGAAAGATTAAAGATTGTTTTTGCATCTTTATGGGCTGTTGCATCTTTTGGTCAAGGTTGTGAAAGGTCCTAGGCAGGGCTGGTTTCAGAAACAAAACTGGTTTTCTGAGTGATGCGAAAGCCAAAAGGTGGTCATGCAATGATACCCACTTGGCCACTTCCAAGCGTTTCGTCATTGGATTTGTTGCACAGACAAAATATAAAATGCTGCACAGACAAATAGACTTCTGCATGGACAGAAAAAGTTTGCTGTGGCTTTGTGAAGCTCTGAATTTATTCATTTATGCCTCCGTTTGGACCGTTTTCCGAAACTCCGAAAAGAAAAAATTGCAGGTCGGGGGGATTCCAATTTCCTTATCCAAACGTTTTTGGGCTTCGATCGCAATGCTTCTCCGTCATTTCGAAGTGATATACCCGCCGAGCCGCGGCACATGACAAAATTAACGCCGTCTAACAATGTGTGCGGCTGTCCCATTTGCCAATACGTTGGTTAGCACATAAATATTCCGACATATCCATTGTTCATTCCAGTCCTATTCTTGCTCCTTCTCTCCTAACACCATCCGACTTCAGAAGAATTTTACCGGTGAAGTTGACTGTGAGCGGCCATTGATGACTTCCGGATTGGAGCCTCTGACTTTTTTGCCAAATATTGATCGCTTCTTCTCTGAAAAGTCGTGAATCCATACGCGTCACATGCAGGGGCGCACTGGAGCCGCAATTTGTACCGGTCAATGCGTCAGCGAGGGGCCCTCGAACAGTGACCGCGCAGCGAGCGGCCCATAAACTTCGAGTGGGTCCGCATCAGCAACGCTGCGGGGGTCCATGGGGCGGAGCCCCGGGTGCATGGGGGGTCTGGTGAGCGAAGCCCCCCAGAATCTCATCGACATGTGCCAAAATGTTCTCCCTGAAAACTGCTCTCTGAAGAGCATTTATAGGGGGTGAGCCCGCCGAGTTCGGTCCATTTCAACCAGAATTAAGGCTTGAATTTCACCCTTCAACACTGAATACGACAAGAATGCAGCTTCGATGAAATGAATGTGCGCAAAAATGCATGTCGGTACCATGCCATCCTGTTTGGGTTTTTGATCCTGAGAGTTCCCCGTCCAACGGTTGTTTCATGGCATAAAAATTATTATCTTGGCGAGACCCGAGAGTTATAAATTCTCAAGTCCACCAGGCATCTGTCGGCCCAAAGTATGCTCCTGGCCACATGGCCTACAGCTGTTTGCGCGACAGAATAAAAAAAAACAAAAAACTGCCTCATTCCATTTATTCCTCGTTCATTTTTGTCTCAGCCATTTTCCAGGTTTTCACAGAGAGACATATCCGCAGGAAAGCACCTGGGTACAGATTGCATAGAGTGGGAGACAGCATAGTCGGGGTCTCAGGGAGGACCCCCCAGTTTTTTGTCTTGGCAGAACCCAAATCGGGGGATTTTGTGGTTAAGCCCTCAGACCCTGAAGAAATTTTGAAATTTAGCGTTCATTTTGAAGGCAATATTCCTGTTCTTGAGGCCGTTTTTTTCCATAAAGCGAGCCAAAACACATGCCAGGTGGGTAGAGACAAGCAAACCGCTGGGGACATTTCTCGGCATCAGGGGGCCGTTGTCTCCCGCTTCCTCCGAAAGTATGCAGCTGCAAATTTCTGCTGCAGCTTCTTTTTCTTTCCAAATTCCATTTCTTCTTCATTCCGTTTATGCTTCAGTGCAATATCATATGCGTCCATTCTAGTGACTAAACCCATGGTAACATGTCACCCATCACGAATTATCAGTAATAAACTAGCAAGGGCGACACTGTCAATATGTGGAATTAAAAAAGAATGAACATCAGCATTGTGATGGGCAAGAGACGCGCGTCAATTCAATTGAATTTGTTTGAATTGAATTCGTCATATTTCAAAACAGAAAAGAATTGTATTTTTCACTTATCATTGCTAGCCTTCCATGTAATTGCAAACATTTGAATCAAATCAACAGTCATCGTCAAGGATAACAAAAAATATATGAACACGGCAACAGAACGACAATATAGAAACAAAATACAAAAGTGGAGAGAAAACCCGTTTGCAGAAAAATGGTTAATAATTAATTATGTTAGAATTTGAGGACTCTGAAAAAAATGAAGTTAAATTCAAGGAGCAGGGGAATTTCTAATCTTTAGAGTTTGTGAGAGAGTTGCATCCCCGACGGCTTTTCGGAAATAAAGAATGAAAGTGAGTGTTTTTCCAATTGATTAGCGAAGAATGGCAAGTTTTGGCTCGCTATGAAAAGGTTTGGCGTGTTTTTGGATTTTGGCTTGCTTTGGATTTTGGCTCATTTTGGTTTGTTCCCTTTTAGAGAACTAACCAAATGCCCAAACGGTTCGCGGTCACTGCGTGATACCGAATTGGACGCTTATTTGGGCGCCAACGGAACCTGGGCTGCATGGAACCATCGACGCTGAAATTGATTGATTGTTTATATTTAGGAGCTTAGCTCCGTTTCATATAACATGTGGATATTGCAAAAATTACAAACCAATGGAACAAAATATGTTGAATACATGAAAAGAAGCTCATTCCAAGATATCAAATAAAAAAAACCTCATTAAAACGACAACAAATACCACAGAGGAATTAAACAGCAAAATTGAGGTGAGACGTGAACATTGTCAGGCCTGGTCGATGGAGCTCTCAAAGAGTGCACTAAGACGTGCTTTCAGTAAATTTATGGAAATGGGGGTTTTAAATATTTTTGCCGGCAAGGAATTCCAGTCAGAAAATTCCTGAGATGGTTCTGAACAGTGAAGAGGTAACTTGATGCAGACCGATGATATAGGGTTGTATCTTTGCCAATTACGTCCCCTAATAATTGATTGCAACAAGCGACAAGCAAATACTGTGCACTGAATCATTGTTTGATCAACTTTGGAACACCCTGCATGAAAATCTGTTGTTTCCGGATTGTCCTCAACCTGCGACAATTTGTCTGCGCTTGTCTTCCCCATTTGGGGCAGATTTTAGGCGCCAAAAATGAAAACCAGAAGGAACAAAGAAATCATTTCTGATGCCCCCTTTTTCTGGTTTCCATATGGAAGAAGAAGTCCCTTCACAGAAAGTCTTTCCTGCGTCTTTCTCTGCATTTATCAACGCCGTTTATTTTATTTTTTTATACGCAACTACATGTTGGGTATCTAATGGCTGTAAGCCTGCACAATGAGTGGGCATTTTAAAAGTTAGCTTTTTAGAAACACAACACAGATTCTTCAGTTGGGTGTCAGCAATTGAGAATTGCGAACTAAGTGAATGTTAAAAATCTATGTGAATTATTTTCTCATACCTGTTCTATCACAGCACACCTTTTAGCCTCTCTCACAATAACTGTTTCTGAAATGGTAAGGTACCCATATACTTATACACTCTGCAGGTGCCTACAATTCCCTTTTAGACCACGCTGTGCATTCCATTCAAAAAGGCCCCAATGATGTGCACACCCCCGCATCTCACAGCGTCTGCCCAGAAATGGCCCAGAAGGAAAATGAAGAAAAAAGAGAGAGAGCAAAATCACACAAATCAAGGTAGATCCTCCCCTTTGTTGTGGCATTCCAATAACCTATTATTCCTCAACAGAGTGCAAATAAATAAATTTGCCTTTTCAGGCATGATTTTAATGTGTTGTTTTTGTTTTCATGGTAGAAAGCGGAGTACGTCGAGTGGCAACAAACGAAAAGAGGAAGCTTTTTGTTTTTAGGAAGCGGGCTTTTTGTACGAGTAAAATTTCACAAAGGTTTCATCACCTTTCTGTTTGGACAAAGCAAATGGGAATTATTTAACACTGTACTCCATCCTCAAATGTCAACCATTGAGCGTTTTCGGCGTTTTCTCACAAAAGGAAAGCCAGAACTGGCCACAGCCATGCAAAGAACAGGACAAAAAAGGGAATGCCTGTTGGGGATCCTTCCAAAGTGAGATCAAAGACCACACTCTTCTACACAGATGTGTCATGGACAACAAAAGAAATGTCAGAAGAAAGATTTTTATTGGCAATGTAGTCCAAGGAGATATTTTCGAAATGTTTTGGATAAACTTCTTGTCCAATTTTTACACTTTTGTTTCCAACTCCAAATTTCTCGGCGCAGGTTTAATCAGGTCTCTTTTTCCTCCATGGGTGGTCTGACAAAACGAATCTAATTACAGGAGCTTGTTTGGACCATAGACAGACGATAGGCCAAACAAACACTTTCGCACATCCGACTGTCAAAATGAACTTCATCTTCATTGTGTCTTGGACTGATCGTAAGCCCTTCGGCTGGTGGTCCGACCATTTTTCATGCTTTTCTTGTGACGTCAATCATGGTTCCGGTGAGCTTCTGGCAAATACCACCTGAGAGTGCATGTGGTGAAAAAGAGAAGTGTTCAAGGGTAAATGCACAGAAATAGAAATTTCCCAACGAATTTCGGATGATCTCAATGCGGTGTTGACCACCCCAGACATTGGGATGTGAGAATCGGTCACACGCCAGAATCTTCCAAATAGAGCTCGCGGCTTGAAGAGAATTGGGCACAAAGCAGTATACCAATGCGCATCGGTCAATCGGCCACAAGTACATGAAGACAGCTGACCTGTGCGAAATAACGGAACGAAACCCAATTCCATTCAACTGCATGAGGCAGACCTTCTTCTGTTCATTGCCCAAATTGGTTTCCCTTTCTTCTCCGGACCTTTCTTTTCCGGAGCTATGGATAGCAGCTCCAGTGTGATGATCACAGGGAATAAACCTTTTCGTACACAGCATTGGACAGTGATGGACAAGTCATAAATAAAAATACCAATTCGGCAAGAGGAAGCCAAGATCAAAAGGCAACTAGCTGCGAAGATGTCGGCATCAAAAAGGGAAATGATGCATTGCTGATTGTAATTGCTTTGTGGCATTGGAAAAATAAAAAAGGTAAAATGCACCATTCTTTTCCTTTTTGTTAAAATCGTTTTCTCAGCCAAAGATGATTCCAATCCTCCAAAATGAATACATGCATATGGCTTCCTAGTGTGAAATTAAGTCCTCAATACAAAACGGAAAAAATGAAAAAAAAACCGAAACGTTTCGGCCATTTCGTCAAATAAAATACGAATCAAAAATGACAACGATTGAAGAAGAAGAAGAAGGAAAATCGTTAAACTAAAATTCAGTCCACTTTCTCCATGCCACTCGAACCTCAGCGCTGCAATGCGATCGCGAAATCTGAGCGAGACCTTGCAAGATTTTGGTGCAACAATGCTTTCGCCTCAAAATTCGACTCTCAGAATCAATGCAAGAGGTCTCATCCTGGAAATTTAGACAAACTGCGAGATATTTTAGGAAATAGTTTTTGCCAGATTGAGTCAATCGATTGAGTTTCAGAGACCATTGCTGGGATGGGGACATTGTTGGATGCAGTGGATGCTGGCAGTGAGTGCATTCGAATTGATGACCTTCAAACCGCCTTCAGAACGCTATTTGTTCGTTTTTATTTGCGTTCACGCCCATCACCAGTACCCAAACCCACAGGTGGTTCTTTTTTTGCTCGTTCAAAAACGTTTTGGCTCGTTTTGGATTAAATTGTCACATTTTTCGTCAAATTTGACCTTTGACCTCCTTTTTCTGGTGGATGGGAAATTTTACGGGGATTGTAACCACCTGTGGGTATGGGTTCTTGTGGTCGCAAGGGCTCGCAGTAAAGATTTGGTTCGTTTTGGCTCGTTCAAAAAAGTTTTGGCTTCTTTTGGATTAAATTGTTGCATTTTTGTCAAATTTGACCTTTGACCTCCTTATCCAAATCTGGCAATGTTTCAAGACATAAGTTCCAAAAGAAAGCCGCCATTTCCGACGTTCAAAAATTATATGTTTTCCGATTAGACGTAATTCCGTGGGGGACCCTCGCGTGGGACCCTCGTACTTCTTCTCAGGCTAAAGCCATAGAGCGCATACAACGCCAAGCTGCTCGTTTTGCTATTGGTGATTATAGAAGAACGCATAGCGCTACCGCAATGATTGAAAGACTTGGGCGGAAAAGTCTTGCTGATAGAAGGAGCGGACAGCGAGTCTTGAGCTTCTAAAATTCTTAGGAGCTCTGGAGGATGGGGAGAGTTTCTGTCCTATATTAAATTTCCTTCGTTTTTTGCTCGTTATGATCACTCTCTCAAGGTACGGCCGTTATTGTTCAAAAAATATGTCGGAAAATTTTCCTTTCTGGGGAGGGCTGTTAAAGAATGGAATGCGCTCCCTGGACACGTATTGTGTTCTCCTTTGACAGTCGACACACTTCATTGCCGACTGGCTGCCCCATTGGCGCCATAGGAGGCCATGTATCTGAGATTAATGATGTTGCACGTGGTTGCTGTTCATATACGTATTTGTTATTGATTTACCTGTTTTGACGTTTCAATTTTTCGTTTCAATTTTCGTTCGTTTTGACACTTCGTTTACGTAATTGTCTTTTCTCATCATTGCGTATGTACGATATAGGGTAACACCCTAAAAGTACCTAATAAAATTCAATTCAAATCCGATGATGCATTATTCCAATTAGACGGCGTTATTCAGATTAGACGTCATTCCATTTGACGTTGTTCCAATGCTAGACGTTTCGAGTATAGTCGTTATTCCTGTTGGACGGAAACTTTTTGCCCTTCAAAACTTCAGACGGTCTCAAATTGGACGCTAGCAACCTGTTGTTGAAGTGGGGCTAACCATTTTCCGAAGCAGATTGAGAATTACGTCGAATAAAATTTACGAATCTTCAACAATGACCGCATTTATGTGGAATACTTTTACGGAGCTTGATGGGTCAGATTTTGCATTTAAAACATTGCCAGCCGTGAACTGCGGCATTTTGATCTAAAATGCCAGAATAACATTCATTATTCGCGTTGAATAAATATAAAAACTATAGCAGTGTGTGACTCAAAAGGCACAGCATCCAGCAATTTTACACAACATGGTGCGCTGTCATTCTTCAAAAAGGCGATGTTCAAGAGATCAAACGATGGAAAAAAGACAGTGGCCATCCAATTATTTCAAGAGAGCCTGATCGCTGCAACAAATATCATTTCATGCAATTTGGCGCACGTTTTCATTGATTTTGCGCCTTGGTCAAAATGATGAACTCCAATTTTTTTTATAATCGATCAATTCTGACGATATTGGCGGCAAATTTTGGCAAACAATTTATAAATATTGAACTTGTATTGCAATTGGAAACAAACTGTTTTAATTCCAATCTTCATATCCATTTCTCTTCCTTGTGAGGACTTTGATACCGGTTTTAAAATTTCCCGAATTAACTGCGAGAATATTAGCAGATTTTGTCTTCTCCGCACTGCAAATAAGCAAATAAAATTCGTTGCGCCTTTTTTGGAAATCCGTCCACATTGCGACCCAACATTGTCCCGCTGAGCAACACGCTTTCAGTTTTATCGCCTTATCAATGCAAATTGCCCGGCGGCAGGATAACACGAGAACAAACACATTCATTAATTCAGCCGGCCTCCCCCTGCTGCACCGGCAAACATAATGCCAATTTGTGTGGACGAATGCATTATAGACATCACTCCGACAACGAACATTACGAAGTAGGGATGAGCGGAATTAAAATTTTGAAGTGGGATCGGAATCGCGTCGGAAGTTCTCAAGGTCGGAACGGAATCGGAACTTTTCGGAATCGTAAGTTTTTCGGAATCGGAACATCATTCGGAATCGGAACTGCGATCGGAATCGGAATTTTTGTCAGAATCGGAATCTCGATTGGCTCATTCTGCGTTTTTTGGCGTTGCGATAAGGCCCTTCGGACCTTTCAGAAAATGGAGATCTTGGAAAAATCCCCTTTTTGGAACAATTCCACCCCACTGGAACGTCGAATACCAGGAAAAATGCCAACTTTGCACACTTCCGAAAGTTTCGGCACAATTGCGATATTTCGGAATTCCGATATTTTCGTAAAATTCCGAATTTTCGGAATTTTGAAAAGTTCCGATCCGATTCTGTTCCGATTCCGTCCCGAGCTCCGAATTCCGACCCTGGTGCTCCGACTCATCTCTGTTGCGAAGATTCGCAACCTTTTTCGTCAGTCAAAAGCAGAGGGGATCGTTTTTAATACTTCAGATTGGAAAAAATCTGCTGCATTTTCTCTCAGTTGTTCAAGGGACGGACCCAGAACAGAACCCCTGTAAAATAGGCAATATGTGAGGCTCTCAAAACTTCTCATTGCTGCATGTGCTGGGGCAATTGAAATCTTGCGAATCTTGCGAAAAGGAATGAGACGAATCATCGTCCACGTTCCATGAGCCGCAGAGCGCAAACAATTTGACAACGTTGACAAAATGTTTGGGTTCAACGCCGTGCACTATTATTTAAAAAAGATTTAAACAATCTCATTTATTCAACGTTGACGGATGACAGTTCTTAAACAGGCACCTTGCGTGTCTATCTTGGGTTGAAAACAAACAGTTGACAAAACGTTTAAGCTAAACACTAATTTATTCGATTTATAAACTATTTAAGCAAACCACCTGAGCAGCGTTTTCAGTATGCAGCTCGTAAATACGCATTGTCCGCGTTTACATCTGTGTTAAAAATAAACATTTTGCAACTGTTCAAGTTAAACGCCACACTCTTCATTTTTGGACAGCATCGAGGCAAAACATTTCCTCAACGTTGATGACCATCAATTCGTGATCAGCCATTCCCCATAATTTAACGCATATTGAGAATAAATGTTGAATTTATGTTCATGTATTGTTGAACGTCAACAATTTGGCCTTCCAAGAATTGTTGCTTTGCTTAATATGTTTTTCAAACGTCTAAGAAATGCTTGGTTTTGATGATTGCATATTCCTTAAACACCTTTTAAACGCCATCAACGCCTTAAACCCGGTTTCAACGTTTACTTAAATCCCTCGTGGCTGCCTGGGTAAATATCCTGCCACAATTTTCTCCATTAACTTAGCAGAAGAGCAAATCAGGCTTATTGGTCTGAAGGAGGTCAGGGACACTGGCAATCCACCCTTAGGAAGGGGTTTGACAATATTCAACTTCCAATCATTTGGAATGATATTACTTGACAAGGAGTTGTAGAAAATGACCAAAAGAAACTTGGATAATACATCAGCTTGGTTTTTAATAAAGATCATCGGTATCCACTTCATTCCACTTTTTGCCGCCGACGCGATCGGACGCGTTTCCGCAAAAAACGCGCAAAAACGATTTTTTGCGATCTCGCAAAAAATCTCTGAGCTCGACATTGCTTGGCAGTCTCAACTTGCAGCAGACGACGCATTCAGTCACATGGCAATGGCAAGGAGAAGCAGAAAAAGGCAAGGAGAAGCAAAACAAAAAATGAGTCATGCATTCCATTATGCATTGGTTTCCAGAACATTCAAGGTGGGGGACGGGGAAAGTGGTTTGAGTTGTGGGAGAGCATACACAGGGAGGGAATTGGAATCATGGCAGTGTGTGAGTCTGGATGTAGAGGTGACGAACGTCCTCCGGAGATGGAAGGGGAGGTTTCACAGGGCTGGAAGTGGTGCGGGGTTAATAGATCAGGTGTGTGTGTTGGGTCCCCTTACAAGGGGAGGGGAAAGGGGGCAGAAGAGGATGAGCGACGAGGAGGAGGGATCGGTGTGTGGTGGAATTCTGTTACTTGGAATGTAAAACCATGGCGACACTGCAAAGAGCATCTGTGGCTAGAGTGGGAGACTTTGGATAGGGGGAGGGTTTTTATCGCTGTGGTTTACCTGGCATGTGAGGGACATTCACTGGATGTGAATGGGGCCATTCTTGATTGCTTGAGAAGGGATATTGCAGAAATTGATTCTTGCGGTGGGGCGATTTTGCTTTTGGGGGATTTCAATGCGCACATAACAGAATTTGAGGGCCGTGAAAACTCTAATGGGAAGTTAGTGAGGAAGTTCATGATGGAAATGGATCTTCTCATTGGAAATATGCAGGGCTTCTGTGTTGGGGGGATCAACTCGTGTAGCCGTCGCGTGTCCTTTAGACACGCCAGGCAAAACAACAGTATGATGTTAGGAAATACAAATTTCATCATTCAATCATGCCATGACACAATCAACAGTTTCAACAAAAATTGAATCAAATAAACAGATTGCAGAACACAAAACATCCTGATCATTAATTTTGTTTTGGGCGTTTAAATTTGGCGTCTGCTTTGAAATCCCTTTTTTCACGAAAGTTTCGCACGAACGTCAAACTGCAAGAATCGGACTTCTTATCAGTCGACAGATCTTTGATGTTGATAAAAATTGCATCGAATTGAGCGCAGCATGACTTTCACTCGGTCATTTTGCTTTGTGATTTCGAACTGTTCAGTGCCTTTGCTCCTGTGCTTGCGTCTACTTATCATTTACATAAAAAATTTGCAGGGCTGGTTCCAAGCAATTAGTTCGAGTGGCCATTTCAGGGATTTGCTGACAGTTTTTGGATTCCCTTTGGCTTTTGAAATTTCAATAGGTTTTCCTTCTGGGGATGCAACAAATGCTTTCACATGGCATTTGCTCCAATTTCACGCTGACATTTGCTCTGCTTTCTAAAATTGAAACCAAATTCGGGTTGAAATGAGGAAGCATTGAATATTAAAATTCTCTTTTCACCGAGAAAGTGCCTACCTGTATTTGCCATTGATTTTCGATAGGTCTATCAATTTTCCACCCATGGAACCCATTCAAGGCTCATCCTTGTTTCTTATTATGTTTTATCATTTTTCTTTGCGTGCGGTACCTATATAGCTTCTGTAAGCATTGTGAAAACACAGGCTGATTTTTCACCTCAAAATTAATTGGATTATCAATCTCTCGCTTGGAGCTCATTCAGTATTGCTGGCTCTTGTTGATGTTTGGCGTAAAGTTCGCTCTGATTTCAATCACATATGGTGATTTGCCCTTCATGGGGTAAGTTTTGGAAAGTTCTATTTTCAGTATTTTTGATTGGGAATCTGTTCTGATAAAGGATTTGGGTGGGAGATCTGTGGGGGTTTGGCTTTGTTCAGGGTAGCTTCAATTTCATTGATTGGAAGTGGTGTGATGGGGATAAGGAAACTGCAGAATTGGATTTCAATAAGCTTTATTTCCAAACGTTTCAACATTCAGATCATTGCCATTGTCATTTATTTACTGAGGAGGTTAGACAGAATCAAGTGAGATGGAAGAAAATGAGTTCAAAAGAATTGCTACATGAATTGTTACATGAATCTTTATTCAGAGTTATTTTTGATTCAAGTCATAGAATATATTTTCCTTGATTTGTATTGCTCTTTTCTAACATTGCGTTTAATTCCACGTATTTCTTTATCAGAATTGAAGTAGGCAACTGAAATTAAAGAAAAGAGAATGCAATAAGTTGGACAGCAGGGTAATCCTCTGAAGCATGAAAGAGCTGTGGAAATTGCTTCCCCACTTCTTTTTAGGTGTGCTTTCTGGAAATATTGCATTCCTTTGTGCATTTATTGAGCTTGTTCACATTCTTATAAGTAATTGCTCATCCGAAAAAAATGTGACAGCACTT
>JASGXE010007487.1:0-19761 GCA_030068105.1 Sinentomon sp. SZTP_YWyxl | reverse complement strand
TTAAATTAACTATGACATCTTAAAGGAAAAAAACTTACAAACGACAGAAACCTTCAAGGCAAACACAACAGTACGTGCAGATATGGCATAGTGGAGCCCCAGTTATCGTTCCTGAGCAGGACGCTGTGTTTGTTTTTGACGTTTGGCTTTAAATCTACCGGTTGTTTGATATTAGCAGCACAAACTTGTCTTGAGAGGACGACGCCACTTACGGATAGCATGATGAAAATGCCCTTTTCATTATTTTTTGTACGAAACTATTAACTCATGCAAATATGTGTTATCAAGGTAGTTTTATCGACCGCCATTACGTTCACAAGCAACCCTATCGTTTAATCGAAATGCATTGCCATTTTATTTCATGATATTACATGTTCGTACGTGGCGTGATTCTCAGTATCACAGTTAATTGAATGGATAGCGAGTGTTGCTTGCTTGCAACCGTCAAAGAATTTCAAAGTTTTTTCTGTCCGGATTTCTCAACTGTCTTTTGAAATGAAAACGGTTTTTTTCAGGGCACAACTTTTTATGTTAGATTCACCAAGATCTGCATGTATGGCAAGCTCCTGAATCAATCTGAGAAATTAAGTATAATGTTCGGGATGAATTGTTTCCTATACTGGTTACGTTGCCTTGGTGATAGATTTGGCGTAATCAATGATGGTCTTTTTGTGGCCTTAAACACTCCGGCCTTTAACATGTTTCGCTATGGTTCTCTTTCTAAAGGTTTGCAATTTGTGCATTGATAGAACATGCTGCTTTAAAATTGACTCCATACGTGAAAGTCATCACGTGTTGTAGTCAAAAGTCCAATACACATAGTACAAATAAAAAAAACATGAAACTCTTTTCTCTTGACTGCTGTTACGTAAGCAAGAGATCGAATTTGCTTGGGACAAGAGTCATCAGTGAAGTGTGTTGAATAGTTCCAACTTCTATTTCGCTTGTCAGTAAATCGTTGGAGGAGGAAGAGATCGAATTTGCTTGGGGCAAGAGTCATCAGTGAAGTGTGTTGAATAGTTCCAACTTCTATTTCGCTTGTCAGCTTGCTATCAAGAACTTCGGTGTGTCAAAGCTATGACCTCATTTGGACGCAGCACATCAATTACCAAAGGCACAGAAGATACCCGCATGTTGCAGCGTTTTTTTTTTTTTGTTGCTTCTCCAAAAGCCAAGCAAAAGGCTTATCTACTCGAATCCCTTCTTCTCCTTATCGAATATGCAAACGTGGTGTGGGACCCCTCTCTGCTTATTCATACGTTAGCTTTGGAAAGGGTGGAGAGGCGAGCTGCACGCTTTATGAGTGCAGCACATCAGATTTCCTATAACAAGAAATCAGTATTCCCAAAATATATTAAAGCGATCTCGAAACAGAACAGGCTTGAAACAAGGCGAAAAAGGAAACGGATTGACTTTCAAGATCCTTACCAATCGCTCAAGATTCAGATATCTTGTTAGTTACCCTATGCGTAGCGAGCATCACAGAACAGGTTTCGGCTGTCACATGATAGCTCGTCTGATTAAATTCTCTATTTTTATTTTCAATATTTCCACCCCAGGGACAGGAATTTTTGCAATCGTTATCGTGTGTTATTTTTTTCGTATTTTTTATTTTCGTCATTTCAAAATTTGGTTTACAGCAAATATTTCACATCTTCACAATGGCATCGACTTTAAGCTGTACGATCCAGAGTTTCTTTCGTGGAATACCCCCCAGAATATACAGGAGGAAAAGTCAACCTGCATTTTGGTCCTGCACCAAAGAATTACATTAGGAAGCTGCCGATAGGTTTGGTAAACTACTTACCTACGGTAAACCGTGAATTCATCAGTCTCTCCTTCATTGGAGGGAACATCGAACAAAACAGCCAACACATCCTCTAATCATTGTCTCGTCGGCAAATACGAGCTGTTGTGGCTTCCATTGCCTTTGTCGACTTTTCCATATCTTGCATGCTGCATCATTTTACAAACATTGCACCAGATCCAACTATTCATTGCTTCTAATTTGGAACATTATATATCATTTTCAGTCATCAACATCTTGTTGATGCTTTTGATAAGAAAACGGAATCACCATCTACTTCGCTGAATAAAAAATTCATGTTACGCAACGACGCAAACATCTTGTTTTCGCTGAAGCCGTTAAGTGCCACAGGAAATAACTTTAGATATGTACGTAAATATTTCATGACTGCAAATGTCGACACGAATTTCACAGTGAAAACTTGTGATAACGTAGTGAATATAATGAAAGCTTGGTTGTTAAATTATTCTGATAACCTTTGGCTTTCTGTAAAATCTTGTTGATGAAAACAATATCGTGGTCTGCTTGAAAAAGATAATTAAAATAATTAAAGGCTTTTCTCGACACAAAGAGGATCCTTCCAGAGAATGCCGATTACCAATGTTCTGCGCAGTCTGCGAATTGAATGGTTCCAGTTATTTGCCACTTAGCAAAGTTAAGTTATTAGACATTTTTGTGACGTTCGGAAGCGCCATGATTGGGATTAACGCATTTTACGATGTCGGTTAAAAATGGAGAAAGATCGCATATTGCTTGTTGAACGGTTTTAATTTGTTTAACGCAAAAGCTACCATCTGTGTATTTCTAATGACATCAAAGCTTCATCTTTATTTTTGCGTTAAAAG
Organism: Sinentomon sp. SZTP_YWyxl; assembly: GCA_030068105.1. NCBI lineage: Eukaryota > Metazoa > Arthropoda > Protura > Sinentomata > Sinentomidae > Sinentomon > Sinentomon sp. SZTP_YWyxl. The sequence goes on along the minus strand of JASGXE010007487.1, from coordinate 17,109 downwards.
ATCCTGATAAACTGAATTAACTTCGAACTTGATGACTCAATTACTCAAGTGCTTTACGGGAACTCTCCGTTGAGTATAAATATGCAATATAAGCAGCTTATTGTGTGTTCAAATTTCGGTTTTAACTAATTAGGAAAGAAATGTGCTATTGTATGGCAGGAGTGAAATATTAACGTGATGAAAAAGCATTCTTATGGAGTTAACCATGCAGATTGGAAACGATTTTGTGGACATTCCACTCGTGCAGCCGCAATTGTGCTCAAAAGCGGAGTTCTACTGGATATCTTGTGTCTTTTTGGAGGATAACTTTGTACAGTGGTGGCGTCATTGATGTATTCATATGCATTTTCCGTTTGACTGTCACTTTTGAAGTTTTTGGATCAAATTTCCTCTTACGATGGCGGTGGAAATGAAAGCGTCAGACGGCGCAAAGCTTTTTTGGTGTATCAAATTTTAATCTCGGAAATAAAAGTGTCTTCAGATTCTTCAGCAGGTGGTTTCTGCTACAATCTGAATAGTTGCAATGTTTCCATGCGTACGAAAATGAATTCCGTCGCTAATATACTGGCAACAGATCAATGCCAGCATGTTGTTATCTGCAGACTATCCCACCCACCAAACTGGGTGCTGAATTCAATGATGTCAGATTCAGATAAACGAGTAACTGGTGGAAAATGTTACAGTGTGTTGTAAGAATAGCATTAAAAACTAATTTTGGAGGTAATTACAGACCTGTTTTACCAAGGGACTTCAGAAAAAGAACCACTGGAAATGGAAATAATTATAATCTTCAATTTCCACATGTTTCACGATGGGATCCAAAATGACAACAGCTAATTCTAGCATTTTCGTGAAAACGCGGAAAAGAAGATACAATCGGGCACACCAAACATGCCGGAGAATCGTCAGCAGCTCCCGTGCTTTATTCCTTCTTGCATCCGATGTTGCTATTTTGGCTGGTTTCCCTACTCTTGCGTGGGATGTCCGGAAAGTTTTTGACATCAACTGTACTGTACGGTTATGTACAAGGTTGACCTGGCATTTTCATGTCCAACACAGTACTTTTCCGGCGACAAATTGTCAGCCATTATTCAGAGCAAATTTGCAGGGCTTCCTGTCAATTTGGCGTTAGCCAAATCTTCACCTCAGTTGTCGGGCAGTTTGTGCAGACTCAGCAATACCATAAGACGGCACTTTCAATTAAAAGGCAAAAATATACGAATAAGATTTGTGGCGTGTGCCGCCGGAAAAGGTCTTCTACGTGGCATCTTTCCAGAGCAGCAACAGCCAGCAGGCGGCTTAATTTCACCCTCCCCTCTTCCTGTGCATGCTGACGTGTATCAATTTGAGTTGTCAGAGAATTGGTTGCCGTCAGTTTTTGGGTAACTTTCCAGACGCGGCTTTTGCATAAAAGGTTCTCCCCGAATTATGTTAGGGTTCACTTCACCTCGAAAAGTCACACTGAAAAGTCTCTTGCGTGGTGGGAGTGTTTGCTACCAAGTCAGTAGTTCAGTCGTGCTCAAAAGTTCTGAAGAGAATCCTCTTTCAAGTGCTTGCTTGAAATTGTCAACCGCTGCCAGTCAGTTTTCATCAGTTCCGTCATCCTTTGCTGTTCTTCCACTTCACCTTTCATCTTAGTTGGCGGTTAGTTAATTTAGTTCTTCTGATAAGTCTTAATGGCAGCAAGTCGTGTCAGTTCTGTAGAAAGAGCGTCTGTCCTAAGAGATGCAATAAACACTTATTTAATTTAGTTTAAAAATGATAACCACTCGTGTCCGACTCTTCAATTATCTGTGCAAATTTATCAGTGTGACATTTTAACAGTTTCGACATAGCGAATCTCAATGGCAGTAAACCCAATGGTTGGTTGGTAAACGAACTCGTGGTATCGCTGGTATTTCCCTGTCCCTTCCAGAGTGCTGTTCAGTGGTTTTATGTCCAGAGTGCTTTATTTCGTGTTTGTCGGTTCGGCCTAATATGGGTGCATCAGCAAACAGTAATTCGAGATAAGTGGTAAAGATTCGTGCTGGCGAATCACATGGTAGTCAGTTGACCGTGTTTGCTGATTGACCCAGATATTGGCCTGAACTTGCATGACACATGGGAACCAATTGCAGTGAGAAATGTCAGATTGAGTTCTCCCCCTATCTGGTTTGAGTACGTGGCACACGTGACCCATATTCCCATACAAGTCGGAGATCCTATTCCCGTACAGTACGGAGCTTAGGAAAAGGTTCTAACCTTCACTGGTTTTCAGTATGATCTTCTCCTAATTATATGCATCACTGGCAAAGATCGTGCATAGTGTAAGTTTGAAGCTTTCATGCAATTCCTCGAACCAAGCAATTTTGGCAGCTATATGTTTGCCTTTGGGTCGCCATTAAAGGAGGACCAGAATGAATTTCATGGTTCTTCCGTTTTGGCATTATCTATAACCAAAATCGCAAATGAAGGTGCATTCCCCCCAAACATTTGCACCATACCAATTTGAATTGCCGTCTCTGTCATCAATTTAAAGTGCAGTCACATCACATCGGCTGAAAGTTTGCATTTTTTCGCTCCTCACGGAGGTTAGCGGAGGTAGGTATAGAATTGGTAATAATTCTGCATGAAAAACACAACACACGAGCGAAGATTTGGCAAGTGATCTCTCAAAAGACTACTTTCTGTTTCAAAATTGTTGAAGCTATTGAAAAACAAATCCTCAAATCCGATGCTAAAAACTTTCCGGACATCCTTCGTATGTTCAAACATAAAATTCTTCTTCCCTCGTCGCTATAATGATGTTGGGATTGCATTTTTCCAACACTGATGTCATGGAAAACAATGTGCCAATGCAATAATTTGATTAATTATTGAATGGTTCACATCGATGTGATTTTCCGGTAAATTTGTATATTTGTTGGATATAGTAATGTTTTTGGTCGCTTTATGTAAAATTAATTTGAAAGAAATTATTCACTTTCATTTTGATAATGCAGACATGGTGCTGATATTACTCCATGGTGTGACCCTGTCATTTGATGTTTTTTTAAACCACTGCCACTAAAAGTGGTTGGTTTTTTTGTCATTATAGCTTGCATAGTCCGGCGCCAAGCGGAGATTTCGAGTACAACTGTACGTTATAATGCAAGATGTTTACATCTGTGCCGTCGGAACTAAGAGACAATCATCGGATATGATAGACAGAAGAATAATTCATAAAACTATATGCAAGTCAGTGAAGACTAACGGCGATTAGATTTATCATTTGCCAAGCTCGCCGTGTCCTTAAGTCCGAGTCCTTTCATTGCGCTGCTTATGGATGTCTGGGAATCTGATTGAAATGAAAAGTGCAAAAACAGCAGTAATGAAGAAAGACCACCAAGTAACTATCAAGTCGGAGAAGTGAAGTCAAAACATTTGGGGATTTGTGCTTGCAACAACAATTTTGTCCTGCGGTGACAAGTGGATCGTAGGACGTACTACCTCGGTGTCAGAACGGAATAATTGTCGTTCATTCCTCAGGCGTGATGCGCGTTGCACAGTTAAGCAGCAATGTTTTCACAAGGAGGTCGGGCAAGCCAACTGCACCAACATTTCCGTCTCAGCGGGTGAAGCAAATAATTCATTCCCGCAGCATTAAATAAATAAACAAATAATCGAATCAAAAAATAACTAATCGAAGCCACAAATAATACCGTCCGCAACTTGGGTATTCCACATGTAGTCAGGGATACCTTTACTTTCATTTAATAACTTCTTAAGATGCCATCTTTGCAGTATTATATTATGTAAAGAATAAAGAACAAAGAATAATGAATATGAAAAGGTTTGCCATGGTCCTCTACAATAGTCAGCCAAAACAGGAGATGACAACAAACGATGTCGTTCACGGGGATAATGTGCGTAAACACGCTGGCCAAAAGGTAGCAATGTCAGGAAGGCTGAATGATTCTGCGGACGAAGGCCATACGCTGAACCTCACTGGGCTTTATGCGGTATCTCACAGGGCTTTGTGGCAGTTTTACGACGGCCAAATTATTGTATCTCTAATTTTATGGAATCATTAAAGCGTGGAAATTTGTAATGTTGTGCCCAACCTTCTAATAAGTAGCTGCCCGAATATATTTCATCAACTGCGTTTTGCATAGGCTTTCTCCAATCTGAAATTTAACACAAAACTACACAATTTACTAGATTTGCGGGGAGATAAATTTATCCATGCATGTGATTGCTTCGACCATCCTCCAACCAACTGTCAGCTCATGCCTGTGTAGGTTTATGGCACATCTACAAAGCCATTTCCGCAACAAACTTCTGACAAGTTAATTCTGAAGATGCCAACGGAATATTCGTTTTGTGAGCTATTGCCAAAGTAACGCTGCAAATTCAGTGCTAATCAGTCGGCTCAGCGCAACACCAAGTGGGGATTGCGCCCTGGGAACTGATCGGGGCTGCGGCGAACAATTTTGACTAAAGCATGGGAAAAAATTCGCGGACAAAAACCTAGCTTCTAACTATCGTCTTGCATTCGCTGCTCCGGTTTCAATTTTGTTCCTTCTCCCCGCATTTTGTTGCAGATTCTCTTACACTGAATCCCCCACAATCTAGAGGGCAAACGTCACTGGGCGTCGCACCTTGAAGCAACTGTTGTGACGATGAGAAGGTCGGATATAGACGTCGTAGCACCCTAAAAAAGATCCTTAGCTGGAGTTCCCTGCTAATTCATCTTCCAGATGAAATTCGAGTGAGTAAGTTCAATAATAGCCGCTCTCACGCTAACAAGTTTTTGGTTCCCACTGTGATGCTGAAAACTCATTTCCATTCTTTTTTCCGAAGACCCTTCGGGAGTGGAATTCTCTGCACAAAGACTCTTAATTGATCAGAATTTCTCCTGGTACCAGAGGTTAACTCCATCAAATGTTCTCATTCGTGTACCTATTGCTTGATAATTTTTGCCACATACTGATTTTGTGTAAAATTGTTTCGTCGCGTTTTCAATTATTAAGTTTTGTCATTTTTGTTCTTTTCAATGCATTTATATCGCCAGCTGCAATATTAAATACAATACAAGACAAACATGTCAAAGTCGAGGAAGGGCTTTTGTAAGTATCCCAATGCACAAAAACTTCGCAAAAAAGCAAAAATTCCTGTCCAAGTATTGGCACTAAAATCATACATCCTGCCCGTCAAAAGTGTCTGCTTTGGCGATCAGGTTCGATGTATGTGATTTGGCGAAGCGCACGCTGCTTCCTCGAACTTTTTTTTAATTTGACGAAAATCGAAAACCATATAGCAGCTGATCCATGCACCGTGCGGCCACGAAACCCGCCCAGTCCGGAAGCGAATTTCTAAATTCCAAACAAGATCGCCGGAATTTCAAATGGCGCGTTCCACATCAAAAACACGTTTACGACATCTAAAACCAATATAATTTAACCCTGACCAACTTAATGCAATCCAACATAACCTAATCTAACCTGACCTAACATAACCTAACCTAACCTAACCTAGCATAACCTAACCTTACCTGCCTGGTGTCAACCTGGAGTTACTTTGATACTGCAGCATGAAACCAATTATTATCAAAATGCTGATCGAAATCAAGTATGGAGGTCCGCGTTTTTGGAGGCGACAAGTGTAATCATTATATCCAGGGTGGGCCTAAATTACTGGGAACAACCGATAGGCCGTGTTCCTCATGCCCATAGGAATCAAACTTGTTCAGTGACACAAATCTCTTCGACCTCCCATTTCGAAGATATGACCCTTCAAAGTTCCCAAATTGAATTCTTTTTGGGTGCCTGTGGAGAGTTAATTTATTTGTTGAAATGCTTGCATTCTCTGCAGTCGTGCTCCCCAATACAAACTGAAAAGAAAACATTCTGTGACAAAATGCGCTCCCACCCCCCCATTTCGGAGATATGGCCACCCAAAATCCCGAGGGAAGCCCCTTTTGGCAGCCCACGTTGGGGTTGATTTTTGCGTCGCTCAGTGCTACTTATTAGAGATCGTGGTCCCAAGATAAACAAAGGAGAAGAAATAGTGAAAAAATCGCCTATGACCTCTGGTTACGGAGATATGACCCCCAAAAAGTTGCAAAAATTCGCAATTTGGAAACTGATTTGGAGAATTTTGGAGAGCCATATCTCGAAAATGGGGGTTCGGTAGGAATTTTTTCACTCAGTGTTTATTCTTCATATTATCTTGGGGAACATGCCCTCCAAAAATCAGCACTGAGCTAAATCAACCCCCAACACAGGCACCCAAAAGGGGCTCCCCTTAAGATGTTTGAGTGGTCATATCTCCGAAATAGGGGGTGGTAGCGCATTTTTTCCAGAAAGTTTTTTCTTCAATTTGTTTCGGGGAGCACGCCTTCAAAAAATGAGAACTCTTCAACAAATAAATCAACCACCACAGACACCCAAAAAGTGTTCAATTTGGGAAATTTGAGGGGGTACGTCTCCGAAATGGGGAGTCGGAACGAATTTTGTCACTGAATACGTTTGATTCCAACGGACATTAGGAATACGACCTACCGGTTGTTCCCAGTAATTTCGGATCACCCTGTATACACGCGGTCCAATGGTATACACGCGTATGGTACAATGGGTCATTGTATACTCTGTTCAAAATATTCTTGAGCGGGTAGGAATAATATAGTTAGTCCGCCTTTTTGGAGCATCGCACTGAGAACTTTGATAGGTTGGTTAGCTTAGGTTAGGTTGGGTTAGGTTAGGTTAGGTTGGGTTAGGTTAGTTAAGGTTGTGTTTGGTTAGAGTTGACATTGATATCTGCTTTCTGTGAGGAACCTGTGTCGACCTAACAATCGCGTAAACAATAAAAATGAATTGGGCATTCCCGGAAATGTCAAAAACCAGAACACCCTGTTTGTTCCCAGCGCCGAACACATTTTTGCCTTCATTACAACTACAGAACCTAACCTAACCAACCTAACCTAACCTAACCTACTAACCTAACCTAACCGAACCGAAGCTAACCTAACTTAACCTAACCAATAACGAAATCTATCCTTACCTGACCCAACCCAACCCAACCTACTACCTATCCAACCGAAGCAAGTCTTCGTTGCAATAGGTACCTACTTCAAAAAAGGCTGATCAACTATCATACCGCCTGTACACTCTGCTTCTCGCAAAGAGCGTCGTGTCTTTAGTCAATACCCATTGTACCTGAAGGTATCCACACAAGAATATTTGAACGAAGTCCGCAATGACACACTGTGTCACCCTTTGCTTTTGGGTGTCTGAAAGTCAATGATGCTTCCCTATAATAGATCGTCCCGGGAGACAATCCATGATAATGGAAGCATAATATCATGTCTCCCCCCGATAATACCCTTTAGCTTTTTTTATTTTTATCTACGCATTTATCTATAGGTACCATGTATTTATAAGAAGAGATAAATACCTACGTATAATACGACCCATGTTGGTAATTCTAATCTTTCGATGGCAAGTGTTTTGTGTATTTTGCAACAATTTCAAGCTAATTCAGTGATCCCTTATTTCATATAAATCTCGTAAGTGAATTCCGAATTAGTATACGTACCTTCCAAGCCAAGAAATTTTGCCATCTCTTTCACTTCTCGCGGCTGAAGGTGATTTGCTATACATAAATAAAATATGAGAATACCAGTTCAGGTTGGAGCAAATCCCCAGAATTACATTCATTACAGACGTCGGATTCTTTCAGTTGAAAGTGATCCGATATAATATTTAGTGTCTACCAAAATAAATATCCTGGAATCTGAATTTTTGAAGATCTCTAGCTAATACGGAGCCATCTAATTTCAACAGGGCTTAATGCAACTTTACGTCCTGCACGAGTGTCATGATGTTTTGCAGCCCTCCACGCCATGTATCGTATTCTAAATAGGCACTGATTTAAAACCGAGCTCCTATGTTCGAAAACTTCTGGAAAGGAGTGTAAATCATTGTATGCCGAGTTTTTGTGAATTTCAACGCAATGATAGACGGGTTAGGTGAATCCGTATTCATGAATGTTGGCCTTTCTTGTTCTGGCCTATGCATGTCTTCCAAATTTGGCCACAACAGATGGCAAAGGTCATTCGCTGCGCGGAAACGCTGTTATCACATTGTCCACTCTGTTTGCCAGGTAAAGGCAGATGCCGGTCGCTGATTCGGACGCCCTGCTTGCGAGCTTGTGCTATAGTAGATACTGTCATTAGCCTTGCTTGTTGCAGACGTCTCGAATTAAGTGAAAAAGGCAAGTGCTTGGTGGCAGACATTAACACAGAAAGGTCTCAACCGGGAAAAAACGCCTGCATCGCCAAAGCCCAACAACAGCAAGGCCGTCCGTGGCCGTGCCACAACTTTCAAGGTTCTTTAGCACAACCATCTTCAGCGAACGGAATAACGACCACCCAGAAACAGCGTACCCCGTCTTTGACTCGCAACGACAGAACAATTTTGTTTTGCCATCAAAACAGATTCAATGCCGATTGTAATGCCCAAAATTGAACGTTCTTAAAGTGATCGGTCGGCGTTGTCGTATTATACACATTTCGAATTCGATTTGACCTCGCAGCTGTGCTGAGTGTTCAGTCCTTGGTTTCGCCCGACAACTTGGACCTCCCATTATAATTCCTTAATTAACCAAAATGAAATAACAATCCAATTGAACTGGTTTTGAACAACTTCAGTTCCAACTGGTTTAAATTCACGAGATCCTCTCTTCAAAAAGCATTTGTTGGAGAAATTGCATAAAAATAAACTGAATTATAGGCACGGTTTACCTTGGCCGTGCGTCTAATTTGGAGAAATACATTTGGTTACGTTTACCTGGTCTATCTGCCGAAGAGTCTTTACATTTGAGATGCGGATTCGAGTTGTCATTGGGTGAAATGCTTGCCTTTCAATTCAAATCGAACTTTTTTTGATTTTGACGAAAACCCGGCCATTTTAGCAGCTCGTCATGTACCTTCTGCAACTCCAAATCCCATCTATTCCATTCAGATTGCCTGTGCTCACTGCTGGAGTCCTTGATTTTCCACTCTAAAGGCTTTTTTGTTGGACATGGTATATGTTTCGTTTCATAAACATCGGTTATATAAGTGATGTAATTGTGACAATGCATCAATGTGAAGTGAACAAACGAGTAGGACATGTAAATAACTCAATAAAATACATTTTCATTTTAAATTCATACAATTTTAGAGGAATCGAAATTTAATTTTTCAAACAATTTTTAACAAATTTAAAGGAAATCTTAAATGCATGGCCAACCTTCAATTTCGCCATCGAATATGATGTTTAGCATGTCAATGGTTTCGCTCAGCCCTGGAAAAGGAATTATCCAAAAATAAATTTCTTCGTATCCGAAATTTACAAACGGTTATGAATTGCTACTTCAGACTACTTCAGACTTGCATGCTACTTCAGACTAATTCTGAAGTAGCATGAATTGATTTGAATGTAATAATTTAGTTTGAAGCTTATATCGGTGCTTTTAAAAATTGAGGAAGGAAGAAAAATGTAGTGCTGGCCATGTTCCGCGCGCCTTGCGGACAAAACGAGTATCTGCGTATCTAACGACAAGTTGCGTATCTAACGACAAGGGGCTAATTGGTTTCAAATGATGCGGAAGCAATGATTCTAACTTGGCAGTTGCTTTTTTGATATTCGCTTAGCGACGTGATTAATTGTCCAACCTAAAAAGATAAAAATGAAGGAGTGTAATAGAAATCTGAAGCATCTCAATCAGTGGTCTAGTGTGTCCGCGGTGAAAATTTTATCACAAGCAGCTTTCCACAAAAATCAACTTATGCTCATGGTGTGGATTCTTTAAAGCAAACATAAAGAAATTATTCAAATTCCACGGAAAGCGTGATATTATGTAGTGTAATGTTTTCAAACTATTCTGGTTGTGTCGGTTACGTGAGTAATACTGAGATAATGCTAAGATAAAATGCATTCAGTATAACTAAATGCAGATACCGACTTGAATTTCCCAGATATCGATCCACACACTCCAAAAGAGCATAAAATGGGAGAATAATGACGGGATTTTACTCCATTTTAGTGAGTTGGGTCCCCATGGGGGTTCAAAAATCACACAGAGAGTTCCCTCTGAACCCGCTGTGGGATTTCGGGAAAACCCTCGGATGCCACTCCCGCGGCATCCGAGGGTTGAACCAAAGCTGTCGTGAAGGACTCATTATTGCAGAGTTTATCTCAAGATATTATAATTCGTCACAATTGGGACGTTCTCCGGTCTCTCCCAGAACTGATCCATTTGCTCCTCAGATGGATCTCTTCAAATCCACTTCATAAAAACATAAATTGAGCTATTTCAGGTTCTGCCAATAATTCATAATGGCGCAATACGACTCTGTCTTAGGTTTTTTGCCAAACTTGAAAAGCCAAGGCCAGAAACCCATTTTCAAAGATGGCAACAACTCAGTATGCTGGGTTTCGAATCCATACATTTACGCTAAGGTGAAAATGACACTTTTTATGAGAAATAAGCTGTGGAAGCAGCAGGCAGAAATAAAAAGAAATTCGAACAAGCTAACATACGAAAGAAGCCGAAAAACATGACTTTATTGGGACGAACAACGTTTCAACACTGAAAGGTGTTGTCAAGTTTATTCCGTGAAAGTGACTCAAATAAATTGATCAGCATAGACATCGTTGCCAATTCCAGAAATACCCCGGAAATTTTGGGGTCGTATCTCCAAGAGATACCACGAGAGCTAACGCTATGTTATTTCACCGCAGGAACGTATTATGTTTTCTTTGAAGCCTCCAGTGCAAAAATCTCTGCAAAATCATGTCAGAAAAAAAAATTTTCTTACGAATGTGTCTCAATATATGTTCTGATATAATGTTGTGTGCCGAAGCCGGGTCGCTCTCACGTGTGGCGTGTAATTCAAAACTCCGTCTTAGCTGATCAGTCATTTCAAATTTTTATACCGTTCTGTTTAAAAGACGTGCCAACAATGTATTCATTTGGACACCATATTCTTTTTTATTTTATCGAATTTCTGGCCAAATTTGGAATCATATCTATACATTTCCAGTTTGACGGTCACCTATTTCCAAAATCTGGAGAAATTCAAAATCAAAATTGCATTGCCTTTTCAACATGTTCTCATTCGGTGTCAACATATTGTTCGTTTTGTTCTCCTTCATTTATTTTCTTCGCCTGATATCATCACTGTAATATTTTTTATGGTTATGATGCAGGTGATGCATCACTTGCAACAGAAAAAAATATTGCAGAGGCCGGTGATCGAAGGAGAATAAACCGAAGAATGTGGTGACTACATGGGGAGAACATGATGTAACGGGTATACATCACCCGCAATAACAAAATAATATTCTGAGAATACGTCACTATAACTGATAAACATATATAGGTGACTAGAAGACAGGAGAAAGTTGAAGAATCAATGGTTTGTTTACAGCAAATGGATCAGAACTCTATTAACGAGGATGTGTAATAACGCTGGAATTAAGTATTTTCCCGCGCGAAATCTAAAATCGAGTATTCCGTTCTATAAATGTTCTTTTCGTTTGCATTTTGTCGCAGAGTGAGGATGATCACCCGCAAAACTTACTTGCCGCGGAAGCACCCTTCGGGCGGAACCGTTTCACATCGTCATAATATTCGTCTGACAATAAATGAAGGCAGATTTTAAATGTAGTCACATAATGTAGTCAAAGGCATTTTCGAAATGTGGGTGAAAAGTGCAAACAGACGCTGAAATGTTGTATTTCATCAGGGGTCTGCTGAGATGAATCGTCGGAGGCAAGCGCAGATGAAGGACTCGGCAGTGTCTCCATCCCGGATGTATGGAGGCATTACGGACTCGGTGTCAGTAGTCGAAACCATCGTCAGATCGGTAAAAGGAGGGGAGAGGTTTGAATGAAGACCGGATTATGTCAAATGGAACAAATCAGAATACAGATCAGACTAGAGGAAGTGGAGATTCCAATCTTGGTACTGATGCGTTCGGCTCAATGCTACATCTTTTTTATAAAAACGATTTAAACGGGCTATGGTGGCATTAGATTACACGGACTGGTTTTGTATGATATTGTATTTGGGTTTGCTTTGTGGTTGGAATGCTTGCTCTTGTTTGGCTGCATCTGAAAACTTGGATGCGGATCAAAAGCATGCAATCTCAAGCCACCTGATCGAACAAATCTGCAAAGAAATGATGGAGCGTTGAGCCGACCAGATCGACACCAAGGTTTGTACGTCGTTTGGTCAATGTGTCGGTACCATGCATCTGATTTAAACTGTAGTTCCTAATTCAACGCTCTCCTCTCATTTTACCGATTTGACGATGTGTCCCACAACTGATACCAAGTTTTTAATGTGTGCTTCAGCCTTGGACATTCACCTCTGCCGACCCCTGAATTGATACTGGAGGAGTTGCCCAGTTGAAGGATTTTGCGACAGCGGAATTTCAAAGACGTTTGAGCAAGGTTAACCCATAAAATTCGTTTTCTTTTTTGGAATGTTTCAATTTATTTTCATAAATATAGACTTTGAAACAGCCGCATGTTGAGAGTGCAACAAAAAAACCTTCCGTTACGAAAAGAAAAACCGGAAGAGCTAGAGAGCCAGAGCAAAAAAAAGTGGCACGAAAAGAAAAACCGGAAGAGCGAGAGAGCCAGAGCAAAAAAGTGGCACGAAAAGAAAAACCGGAAGAGCGAGAGAGCCAGAGCAAAAAAAGTGGCAGGAAAAGAAAAACTGGAAGAGCGAGAGAGCCAGAGCAAAATAGTGACACGAAAAGATAAACCGGAAGAGCGAGAGAGCCAGAGCAAAAAAGTGGCTCTAAAAGAAAAACCGGAAGAGCGAATGAGCCAGAGCAAAAAAGTGGCACGAAAAGAAACTGGAAGAGCGAGAGAGCCAGAGCAAAATAGTGACACGAAAAGATAAACCGGAAGAGCGAGAGAGCCAGAGCAAAAAAAGTGGCCCTAAAAGAAAAACCGGAAGAGCGAGAGAGCGAGAGAGCCAGAGCAAAAAAAGTGGCACGAAAAGAAAAACCGTAAGAGCGAGATAGCCAGAGCAAAAAAAGTGGCACGAAAAGAAAAACTGGAAGAGCGAGAGAGCCAGAGCAAAAAAAGTGGCACGAAAAGAAAAACCGGAAGAGCGAGAGAGCCAGAGCAAAAATTGGCACGAAAAGAAAAACCGGAAGAGCGAGAGAGCCATAGCAAAAAAAGTGGCACGAAAAGAAAAAACGGAGAGCGAGAGAGCCAGAGCAAAATAAGTGGCACGAAAAGAAAAACCGGAAGAGCGATGAGAGCCAGAGCAAAAAAAGTGGCACAGCGAAATTGAAAAAAAGACAGTTTGAGAATTCGACGACATGAGATGCCAAAAAGTGACTCAAGAAGGTGTCAAGAAAGTGAGATTGCAAAAATATCAGACAAAACTTTGAAGTCAGTTATTGATCAAGTACAGCCGCTTCCCATTGTTACAATTCATTCGATACTATTCCGTTCACGTGCATAGAACTCTGGGAAAAAGGAGTAGGATTTTTGCCTTGCTTTGCATGAAAACAATTCACATTTCCAAATTGAATTTAACAGAAAATGACCAAATGTTGCATCTTCTGCTAAAATTTAGATAAACCTTTGTGAAGGACGGGAAATAATCAATCCAACACCCTCCTTGATGAGGAGTCAAGCAGCCGTAATCAAATTGAGATGACGAGGAAACGCGACAAGTGTAAAACCATGAATGCATAATTGATAATGTCAAGTTCTGGTTGTAAGATGGAAATTGTGAAGCATCCTAAAATATGTTATTTGTATAAAGTGTTATTTCAGTGCTGCCATTTTGTGCGAACTGAATACTGATACATTTTATCTTGTTTCCAGATGGGAAATTCAAAATTTTGTCTCCTTTTCGCAGACGCTATCACACTGTACTGAATAAGTGAAATTATAACTGAGTAGCTGATTACTACCAACATTTTTTGGGATCCAAATTTGCTATATAACACTCCGACAACGCTTGCTTATCCAAGTCATCAATCATACCTGTTGGAGATTAAAACGACAAAAAGAGCAGTTTTTTGTATATTTTTGGCATAAGATGAACATTTTCTGCTTAAGTATACTGCCTTGAAAAAATTAGTTAGTGCTTTTTCAGGTGCATTGACGGATGTTAAAAGAAAAACACAACCATTTTGTCAATCCAAAGGTGAAAAATCCTGGATAAGTAGTACCTTGAAAAGTTAGCTGTCCTTCAAGTGCTCGGTCAAGTCGGACTTTTCATTTCAGGTACCAAGGCCTGAATTTTCTCCTGCCTAGACAGAAAAACAATTTTTCGTGCGGCAAAATGTCCATTCACAATCACACGACGGGAGATCATGCTGCGCAGTGACATTGCTTAGCCATTTCTAAAGGACCAAATAAAGTACGAGTAAAGACATATCTGAAACATTTTCACAGAAGGCACACGACGTGCAGACGACATTTATGAGCTTGGACTAATGTTAGCAAGGTTTCGAGTCACGTACCATCTTTGATCGCAGTCAGACGTTCCTTCATAATCGCTGCCTCAAGTTCAAACAAGAAGTCATCTGGAAGCAAAGGAATGCGGTTTTTGTAAGCGAATTTCCGAATTCGAAAATGTATACTTCATCGTCCGTTTCAGTGAAGTTGGGCGTTGCTTCCTCTTGTCATTAGCGAATTATTCCATTCTCTTGTTGGACGTGATTGGAAAGAAATCATCGGTACTGCATTAGGTTGAACTGTGTATATAAGCAGTTGTATGTGGATAAACGAACATCGGGGACATTTTCCGGACCCTCTTGTGGGATATTAAAAAGTCGGTTGCGGAAAAGGCAACAAGCGAATTGACAACAAGCAGTATATGCGGTGGAGATTGGGTTAGATCAGCTGGTTTTCTAAGCATTGACATAGGATGAAAGGGGGAGGCGAAACGTAAACGTTCCGGAAGTGGGCTACCGCAAAGGTAGCTGCTGAATCTAAAGTTCAACACAACAGTATGCTACAAGAACCTTAATCATTGATTTGTACTCAATGTTACTCCACGATGAGAACAAAAGTTGTTTCTTCAGAAATTTTCATGCGAATGACTTTATTCCTCTAATAGTTTGCGCAAAGCAGTGTAGAAGGTCATACATAGTGACTTTCTCATATTCCTGCATGAATTTTGCTGCATCGGTAATCTCCAACCAATTTTTTATTGTCATCTGTGCCAGATTTGTGGAAATAAAGTTGGAGGGTGGGGGGCAAATCTGAACTGGACGGCTAAGAAACCCATTTGCATGCGTAAAAAACTTATTTTTGTATGAAATACTTTTCCACAGCATAGAGATTTCCAGACTAAAGAGAGTAGAGATAAAATAAGACTTCTAGGACTAGAGCGAGGAGCAGGAGCAATCCTGACACTTGTCAACCTCATATGACCTACGCCTGACCTCTGACTGAAATCCGAAATGCATTGGAATGATTGCCCTTTTGTTTGAAGGTGAGTTTCTATGGTGATTACTGATAACAATTTGCGTAATCATGAATTACCGATAGGAGTTTCGTGAGCAACTAACTAAAAACAGATCTGTGAGATATAACCTCAGGTTCAACGATAGTAAAGATTGAAAGCTACGGGTAGAGCAAAAATAACAACATTTATCAAGCATCAAAGTGTAAAAAACCAAGGGCTAAGAACAAAACGCAAAAGTAAAAAATCTTACAATTAAGACCAAAAAAATCAAAAATTAAAACCCAAAAAAGCAAATAACAAAAACTAAAAACGATTCATCTATTGCTAAGAACACGCGACTGCAAGAAAGTTGCCACCGGCTGTTGAACATTTTCATGATCTTATCCAACAAATAATTCACTTCTTTTTTACGTCACAAATTTCAGCCAGCGCAACAACCTACATATTTTCGTTTCGTACTTGAAACTTATTCAAAAAGCTTGCAAATAAGAAGTTATGTCGAACTCTCCCAATCTCGACGAGCATAGTGACGTTTGAGGAAAAGGGACCTGGCGTTGAGGCTAATGTCATCCATTCCAAAGTTGGGGTAATTAACAAATGAAAGTATTGATCCATTTCGGCATCTCAGAGAAAAGAAGTCAAATGAAAACTGCCGATGGGGGAGCACAGTCAATCGATGCAATAATTTGGACGCTTCAGCCCTCTCCACTTCGCTCTAGGGATAAATTGTAACATAGAGTACACTGCATTCAAGACTCAGCTGCGAGAAATTGTGTCCATGTAGCCTAAACAATGCACCTTCGCAACTGTACGTAATCTACTGCATAATATCAGCAATGGTTGTAAGAAAATCAATATTGGTCCATTCCAGCCACGTGTCATAAACGCAGGCAATGGGCAAGGAGGGGGCAGAACAAGAAATCGCGTCTTCAATTCTCATTGTTTTGTGTCTTTAATCACAGGGTGATGAAACTGGAAATGAGAATATCAGAAATAAATATTCTCAGATTTTTAAAATTTGAAATTCAAACTACATATGTGACGGAATTGAAAAACGGCATCGAACCTTAAAGAAGCAGCCCTAAAATTTTCAGAAGTTGCGCACATCGCAGTAAATGGTTGGATCAATTACCTAAGGGCTAAATTTGGCAGCAATATCTTTTTGATTCGTTGGCCATACTCAGGGGGTTTCAATCAGCCGGACACATCCAAAATAAAATAAAAAAATTGTCAAGGAAAGAAACCAAACACTTCAGTTAATGCATCCTAGTCCTGCAATCACACATCAACCCCTCAATTTGGAAATCAAATGCAAAATATAAAACAGCATGCCCCCCCCCCACGGAAATTTGCAACATTCAAAATATCACGGAAACCTGCAGCGAAGAATGAAACTTTTCCCTTTCACAAAAATGCAAAATCTCGTTTACTTCATTTCTGCACTGAGATAGTTGAAATGCAGCACAAATGTTTTTTGCAAACGGATTTTTCCCACAATTTGCGGTCATGACCAAATTAACTGAGTGATCCGCTGTGTTAAATTGTAATTTGTCGCAATTATATGAATGCATATGCTCGCCAGGCATACACTTTTTTGAAATGTTTTGCACTATCCATAATCTCTTTCCGTAGTCAAGAAAAAGAAGAAAATAATCT